>VZRR01006122.1:0-35405 GCA_013398015.1 Oreocharis arfaki
AGTGACCGAGGTGGTGGAAGGGTCACTCTGAGGGGGCTGTGGTGGCTCTGGACGCTTGTGAGGGGATGGAGGGGCCGGGGTGGTGGAGGGGGCACTGTGAGGGGNACAGGTCACTCTGAGGGGGCTGTGGTGGCTCTGGACATTTGTGAGAGGATGAAGTGACCGAGGTGGTGGACAGGTCACTCTGAGGGGGCTGTGGTGGCTCTGGACATTTGTGAGAGGATGAAGTGACCGAGGTGGTGGACAGGTCACTCTGAGGGGGCTGTGGTGGCTCTGGACATTTGTGAGAGGATGAAGTGACCGAGGTGGTGGACAGGTCACTCTGAGGGGGCTGTGGTGGCTCTGGACGCTTGTGAGGGGATGGGGCGGCTGTGGTGGGTGACCCTATGGTGACAATGGGGTCCCTTCATGCCCTGTGCCCACCATGAGCTGCCAGCTCTGCTTGTTCCTGTCAGAGCTGACAGGAGGGACACGGGGGGTTAAGTACCTGTACCCCTGAGGGAAAGCTGAGCTGCTCTGAGGGTGCTGGATTGGGGATTCTCTGAGGTCAGGGTTGTGCAGAAAAGGGAGCACCACATTTCTACCCCTAAATAAACAAAAAGCTTTGGATTTACCCTCATTCCATTTGATCAGCACACAATAAATCCCTTTTAAGAGAACTTCTGTGTGTTGGGAAAGGCTGGATAGTCAGTCCCTCTTTCCCTACCATGTTAAAATGCAAATATGTATCTTCTCTTATAAATAACTTTGATTTTATGTTCTTGCTTTTGGTGTAGGATAAAGCCCGGCCTGAAACAACGTGTACCAGATCTGCAGCTGGTGGGCTGAAAAGATGTGGATGGAGATTGGAAAACATCCTTGTCCTGGGAATATTGTGCAGCAAAAGGAAGGGAAGAAACAAGTCGAGAGAACACAGGAGCCACCACTTCTGCAGAGAGACTGAATTGATCTAATTTTTAAGCCTCTGAGTAGAATAAACTGTTCAGACCGAAGCGTAACGGGGAGAAAGTGTGAAATAACATTTGAGGATGAGAGTGGAACCGGAGGGGAAAAAAAAAAAACCGTACAAAGCCAGGTGGCTGCTTGCTGGGAACACTTTATTTATTAATAAACACAACGTGCTCGAAACGTTTGGCTGCTTGACAGAATCCTCAAAAGTCTTGGAGAGGGATCAAAGTTCTGCTGCTCTGCCGGGTTCCTCTCCCTGTCCCTGCCACAGCTCAGGGAATAACGGTGCCTTTAAGGACAAGTGTGGAAGAACTCCCCGGGAATCGCAGCTCCTGTGCCGGCGGGAGGTGGATTTGTCCCCCGAGGATGGCGCTGGGGACACTTCGGTGCTGCTGTCTGAGGTGCTGAAGCCGCAGATCCCCCCCTCACCATGGCCTGGGCCTGGCCAGAAGGAGCAGCAGGGGCTGGAAAAGCAGCTGGAAAAAGCAGAGTGCCTGTTCGTGGTGCTGTGTTTAAACTGGAGGCCGAAATTGTCTTTATCCCAACACAGAGCAGAGGTATTTGAATTTCATAATTTTTGCTTAATTGCAACGCTGGAAGCTCTGGGGGCCGCTTGGAAGCTTTTAAGGATAAAATGGAGACAACATCCAGGCTGCAAAGCTCCCAGATTGGTTTTTTTTTTCGTGTGTTTTGTGCAAGTTTTCTCCCTCAAATCTGGGCTGCTGCAGAGGGAGGGCACTGTGACTCACTGGGCTTGACTGCTGTGCAGCCAATATGGAATTTAAAAAGGCAACACTTGGGAAAACTGGCACGATTCCCTGAAAACGGTGCTGAGTTTCCCCTTTTCCTGCAGATCAGAAGCTGGAATTCACAAGACAGAACCGTAAGAGGAGAAGAAATGTAGGTAAATTAATATTTAAAAAGACTTTTTCTGCTTCCAGGAGGCGAAAACGTGCAGGTGATTATCCCGAGGTGCTAATGATGAGTGACAAACCCGAGCAGTTTAAAGTGTTGGGAGAAATCCTAGCCCTGGAAATAACGAGAGGCCTTTCCTTGAACCTGATTTGAATTCCAAAGCCCAGCAGCTCTGGGATTTGCTGGCATCCTCAGCTCGGGGCTGGGAAGAAGCTGTGAGGGGAAGGGAGGAAGCGATTGGTCTCCAGGAATTCCCAGCCATGGAGATAGTGCTGGAATGGCACCGTGACGTGAGGGGGGCACAGCCAATGGAGCCCAGCCTGCCAAAAACGGGGGGAAAAAAGGGATATTTTTATCCTAGGAGGAAACAATTCAGGTTAGGGGGAAGTGAGGGTGGAGCAGGGATGAGGTGGGGAGGGAAGAGCTCAAGGAAAGCTCCCACCCAGAGCTGGGTCAGGAGAGCAATAAATGCACCTAGGATGTTCGTTTAGGAGATTTAATTGCTTTATTTTCCCCCTGCTCTGTTCATATCCTTTTGTTTAATGCTCAGGGAGCTCAGAGTGTTTAAAAATCCCAGAATTCTGGGATAGTTTGGGTTGGAAGGATGTTAAATCTCATCCATTCCCACCCCCTGCCATGGGCAGGGACACCTTCCGCCATCCCACGTTGCTCCAACCCCATCCAGCCTGGCCTTGGACACTTCCAGGGATGAGGAATTCACAACCAATCTGTTCCAGTGCCTTTTATAATAAGGAATTTCATCCTAATTCTTCATTTTCTTCATTTTCTGTCTCTCTCTGGTTTGCATTTTTCTTCCCTTTTCCTTAAAACAAATCCTAAATGAAAATCCCAAAATATTTTACTTATTTCACCGCACCTGAATACCAATAAATGAAAGAACGAAAACCACCTGCTCTGGTTTTTTTTAAGAAAAAAATTCTCTAGACTGACAAAATTCCAATTAAAAAATCTGGGAATGAGTTTTCCCAGTGCAGCTGGGCCGTTTCTCCTGAGTTACCACGAGAGGGACACAGAAGGAAAGCTAAAGGAGCTGGGAAAGAAAGAATCCAAGGAACAGCTCGAGGAGGGATGGTAGAAACGCACATTTCCCTTTTGTTTAGGAATATCTAGGATCACAGCATTCCTACAGCTCCCTTCATCCCATGGAATCCTTAAAAAGCTTCCCAGAAAATGGGCTAAGAAACATGAATAGTTAAAATGGATTTTTTTCCAGGAGTTTCCTCGTTTTCCCTCAGCTTTTTCCCTTTGGAATGGCAGGATGGGGAGAGGTTGGGCTGGCTGGGATTTTGTTCCATCCCGAGCTCCTGGAGCAACAAATCCCACAGGGCTTTGTGGGTTTGTGGAGGTATTTTTGTTTATTCCCAGTGGGTTTTTGTTTATGGAGGTTGGGGAGGTATTTCTGTTTATTCCCAGTGAATTTTCCCTAATTAATGGCTGATGATGCAAATGCTGGGAGGTCCTAGCTCCCATAAAATTCCTGCATGGAACGAAGGCCCCATAAAACCCCCTGAAGTAAATATTGAATATTTAGTGGGCTCTTGTGGAATTAAAAAGCCCAGTCCTAAAATGCCCTGGATTGGAAGTAATGCAGCGTGGATTTTTAGGGATCTGCAGTTGATTCATCCTTAATGTCAGCAAAGCTTCACTTCCAGCCCTGGCTGGGCAGGCTGGGATTGGGATAAAAATGCTGGGAAAAAGGAAAATGGGAAGGAAAAAAATCCTATTTTTTTTTTAAATGATCATTTTATAGACTTCAGTCTTAACACATTCCTACCACAGCGTTTTAACATCACATTGAAAGATCCATTGAGTGCTGGGACACTGAGTGGTTATTTTTATATTTTTATATTTTTATATTTTTACCAGGCCCTTTAATGCCCAGAATATTTTCACAAGCTAAAAACATCTCCAAAAAGTGTTATTAAATAAATGTAAGAATTTCTTTAAGGTGCCGAGAATCTCAATGCAATGGGAAGTGCAAATCCAGCTTTTATTCCAGTGGGCAAAATTCACAGAAAAGGGTTTTCAATCTTGATTTTTTTTTTTTTTTTTGCTTTTCTCCTTCAGCAAACTGTGATAAATCTGTTTAATTCTGATTTACCTGCAGGTTTAATTGTGGATGTAGAAATATTCCCAGAACAGGTCACGGGGATGTAACCTCATGCAGGAAAAGGAGGAGAAGATTTTGGCATTTCTCCAGGGACTTTGAATGAAGGAAGTTCTTAGAAATTAAGGATGGTGAGTGACATTAAAAGATAACAGATAATAAAAGATAACAGCAGGAGATGAAAAGCAGGAAATGAAACTTGGTGCTCTAGACCAGCCAAATGGACACTAAAAGGCCAATAAATTGGAATTTAATATTAAAATAAGAATTAAAAACACTGTGTTTCAGTAGGAAACTTGAAATCCTTCCCTCAAAAAATGTATTAAAACTCCCTCTCCTTGAAAAGGGCTGGAGTGTTCATCCCAAACAGCAGGACAGGACCTGGATTCAAGGAATTCATGTAGGGGGGAAAAACTTTTTATGGACAGAACTCGTGGCTTTTGGTAGGTTTTTATTTGCAGAATCACCACGTGAAGTGATGTGAAGTTAAAACTCGCTAGGAAAAAGACAAGAGTTCCTAAAATCCAAGGGAAAAAATGGCTGGAATTCCTGAATATGTTCAAGGAGATCTTTGGGAGGATCTGTTACCTATTAAAGCTGGAAGGGGCAGAGCTGTTAAAAATCCTCCGTTTCCAAAGGGGCACCGGCAGCTCTCGGAAATAAAATGGGATTTCTCCAAAGCAGATGTTGTTGTAGCTGAGCTTAAAAACAAAGTTTGGAGCTCTTGATGGGCTCCAAAGTGTCCCTGTTTGTTGGGATTCCTGGCAGTTTTCCTGGGCAGATGGAGGTGATTGTGGAGTAATGGAAAATCCAGGCTTCCCACAGGGCTGGGATGTGTGCGTGGAGCTGGTGATCCTCGCTTTGAGTGGGGAAAAAGAGAGGACAACGAGGAATTTTCAGGTTGTCTCGTGGAAATTTGGGAATATGTGGAGTTTGAGCAGGTTTTTGATGTGGTGACAGCTGATTTCTCCTCAGATCGTTGCTGATCCGCGACAGGTTTTAAATTTTTGGGGCAGGCAGAACACTCAGGGTTAAACCTGAGGTTGGGTTTGTCTCTTCAAAGAACAAATCGCTTAAAAATCAGGATTTTTGCAGTCCCACCCTGGCTTTTTCTGAGCTTTCTGTGTAAGGCAATAACGTATTTACATTCTCTGCACAGAAAGTAAATCCTCCTAAGGAAATCCTTCTTTCCTGCTGTGGGAGAAATCTTAATTTGGTTCTTAAAAATAAGAAATAATGGAAGGAATCAATAATTGGGGTTTGGCTGCGTGTCCCAACGTGTGCAAGGTGTGTTTGGCCACGGAATGTGGCTCCAGGACTAAACACTCTCATCCAAAAAGGCCCTGAAACAGGAAAATTTCATTTTCTGGCCTCCAGCTCTGAAGAATTTTCCTTTTCAGTTCCTTTTGATGTTAAACACGGAATTTGCCAGCTTGGCCTTATCTTTTCCTTGCAAGTTTGGCAAACAAGGAGTGTAAAGTCATTTATGCTTCCACAGCTATGGGAAAGGCTGGTGATATTTCACCAAGTTTACATTTATTTTTCGTTCCTGTTTGAATTAAAATAAACCAGAATTGAGGGAACCCAAAGGCGTTGGGTGTTGCCATCATGGAAGCCCTTCCAAGGAGCCGTGTTTGTCATGTCTGGGGTGATGTTTTTAGGAGGGGGAGAAGCCTGAAGGGGAAGGAATGTTTTCCTTGCAGAATCCTGTGGATTTGAGGAGGAACCCAGCCAGGGCTGCCCTCAGGCAGTGAATGGCTGCAGTGTAGTTTTGTAAGGCCTTCCCAGAAGTCAGGAGTCGCTTGGAAATGGACCCAGGCCGCTGGTGGAATGTCATCAAACAGCCTGGGAAAAGATCAAGGGGGCTGTGGGCTCCCAGATTTTCCCACATTCCCGAGGGGGAACGTTCCTATTCCATTATGGCACCAACACCCTGAGAACAGAGGGATCCTTAAACCCTGGGTCTGCCCCTACGTGCTGGGAAGGTTCCCCCCATCCCACCGATGTTCAGGAGTGTTCCAGCTGCTTCCTCTGCCAAGGATTATCAGTTTTCCCTTTTTCCATGTGGCTCCACAGCCTCGGGAGGGATTCTCCCACCCCGAACTGGTGGTGCTGGGTCCTGTCACTGCCTCAGACCGGCCCGAGGATCGTGATGGAAACACCTCAGGACCTCCCTGGCCCTGACCCAAGCTGCCCTTCCAGAGCCACTGGAGCCTCTTGGCTTCTCCATGTGCTGTGTGAGGAGGCAGAGTTCCCACTGGGAAAGGCAGCCAGCTGGACAAGGAATAATCACTGGAAAGGGCTTGGAGGAGCCATGAAAATACAGAGATAAGGAGTTTTTCCGTGCTGATCCCTCCAGGGTCACGCAGAAGAGCCACCGACAGCGGTGCCAGTCGGGATTCACATTCCAGAGGCTGCTGCAGGTGCTCCGGTGGAAGTGGAGCCTGCTGGAATTCCTGGGCTCGGAGCAAGGCCCGTGGCAGCACAGCAACCCCACGGTGGAGTCTGGAAACTCTGAACTGGGGCTGTTTTTACTAAAAACGTCCCTGCTGGCCTTGATTTACGAGCAAACAGAAGTTTGCGAACGGCTTCTCGAGCCTGGTCCAGAAATCCGTGAGCCTGATGTCATGTGGAGAGAGCCCAGGACACGGAATTGTTTTTATGGAGTTGTTAGCAAGTGTTATTAAAAAATTGAAATGTTAAACTAGAGCCTGTGGAGGGTTTTTTTTTTTTTTGGCTGTAGGATGGGGGCAGAGCAGAAGTCCTGGAATGGATGTGTCATTCCAGACTTGGACAAGACAGCCCAGTTTTAGGCCACCTTCCTGGCTCCAGATGAAGAGGGGATTGCAAAAGGGGACGTGAGGAAGGTCTGGAGAGCAATAATTTCAAACAGCACTTCAGCAATGATGTCATTTCGGCTGAAAAATAATGTTAAAGTTTGGGCAGCGAGTTCCTTTGGAGCAAGAGGAGCCCGGGGCCAGCAGCCAGCGTGGGGAGGAACTGCAGCAAAATGGAAAGTCCAAAGCGTGGAAGGTCATGATGGAAAACCCTATCAGAATAATCCTGAGGAAAGGTGGATAAAACCCCCTGGAATTTTCTGTGAGCGTGAGGGTTACAAGGAAATGGAGGGGAGGAAGGTGCTGCAGCCCTGGGTGGGGTGTCCACTCTTCTGTCTGGAAGTCAGAAGCCAAATATTGGGGGGGCTGAAGCACAGGACAGCCTGAAGGATTGTTGTGACCCTTGACTGTGATCCCAGAGTGATCCTGAGCTCTTCTCCTGGGGATCCACCCAAATCCAGCCAAAATCTTCATCCACCTCCTTGCCTGAGGAGGCCAAAAGGCTGAAACAGCCAAGGGATGTTGTTCCAGTGGATTTGGACATCAAAAATACCATCTAAAAGCTGCTTTGTGGGGTTTTTCCCCTATAGGGTGACTCACAGGCTGAAATGGAGGATCACCCTCAGGCCAAGCCATAGGATCAGCCCTTTCCATGGAGTTTGAAATTAATTCCCACTCATTCAGCCATAAAGAGCCTTGGATGAAGCTGCACATGCCTCACTCATTTTGTCCCTTTTTTTGTTCCCTGTTCCACTAGAGGCCACCACAAACCTCAGCTGAGGAAAAAAACCCACAAAGAAAGCAAAGGAAGGGGCACCTGCAGCTCGAAATGACAAAAAGCTCCTGTTTTAGAAGGAGATTTAGGACTTGGATCTCCCCAGGAACAACTTCTCTTCCCGCTGTGTTGGGAGCCAGGGAATGAGCTCAGGCTGTGAGATCAGATTTTGCTGAGTGTACAGGGTTAGGCTTGTTCATTCCTCTTTTCCAGAAGTTCCCCTCTCCAAGCCATGCCTGGATATTTGATTTCCTTGGGAAATCTCGGCCCTCTCAGCAGCTTTTGCTGCGCTTTGTGTCCGGACACTCCGCTTTGCCAGCAGAAAAGTTGCTTTTGTCGTTCCCATTTCTCCACCTGAGGCGTGGGGTTCCTGGAATTGTGCGTGCTTTTCCTGGAAGAAGTGGTGGAGGCTGTAATGGCTTGTGCAGAAAGCACTCCAGGGCTGAAAAGATGTCCAGGAGGCAGCTGGAATTTAGGGAGAGCTCCTGGAATTCTCTCTCCTGGTGGGTCCTTCTCCGGCTGTTGATGTCACACCCAACGTGCTCTGGCTCGGGGGAAGGTTCAGGGAAGAACCTGACCCCGTGCTGGCCAAAAGTAATTGGAATTTTATGGGGGGGACACTGCAAAAATGCAGAGGATTGATCTGTGGATTCCATGATTTCATGTGGAATTAAAATTAAAGGAATTTGGGACCATCGCAATGAGGCCAGACCTGTGCCCTTGCAATTGCTGGGTGGGAAGAGCAGTTCAGAGGAAGCAAGGACAGACTCTGGATCTCTCCACAGCCCATGATCCTGAAAATTACTGTGGAAAAAGAGCAGGTTTGCCCTTGAGGCTGTTTTTCAGCTCTGGGTGGGGTCGGGAGAAGGCAGTGCCAGCACTCTCCAGAGCCAGTTCATTCCTGTGAGATTTCTGGGGCTGATATTTTCTGGAAAACTCCAGAGGTCTGGATCTGTCTCCAGCCTCCCTCTTTCTGGAGGGCTTCCCACCCCTTGTGAGCCTGCACACGCCGTTTTTCCATTTCTCTGGAAGTGACAAAAAACCCCAAAACAACCCCACGGCCTGGATGATGCTGAATTTTCCTCTGAGCTCATCGAGGATGTCCAAAGCAGCACCATTTTCAGCTGGGGCCAACAATCTGTAATGTCTCAAAGCTGAGCAAAATAAAACGCGTGTGTGAGAAGAGATGGGTGATGAGGGGAGCTGAGGGAGTGGGAGCCAGGGAAAGGATGGATTTAGGATCCAGTGGTTGTCCCAAAAGCCATGAGGGGGTGAAAGGAGCACTCCCACGAGTACAGCTCTTTGTTTGAAGCTCTTTAATGAGTTATTTGGATTTGCATTTGTTGTTGATGACCTTCAGGAAGGAGCTGCAGCTCCAGAGCATTGCAGGGCTGAGAGGGGAGATGCTCCTGCATGGAAGGGTTTCCCACTCTTCCCTAACTGCTCCAGGCTTTTATTTGTGGAAATTCCTCTTTTTCTTATTTGGAAATTCATCTTTCTGTTGGAGGAAATCCTTCTGTGGAGAGAGACAAAGTGCTGCTGCTCCTCAGGGTGTCCCTGTCCTTCCCCACGCCCAGAGCATCTCTGTGGATCCATTCTGGTCACAGCCAGAATTATCCCTGCTGGAAAACCTCTGGAATGCCTCGGGAAATCCCTGGAAAGGGGACAGCAGTGTGGGGAACTGATCCACCAGGGGATTGTCCCTCTCTGCTCGCTCCCCAGGAGCTGGAATCCTTCCGTGCTCGGGATTTTGGGAGCAGTTCCTGAAGGCCTTAAAGGCGGTTTTGGGGAAGAAAACTTCATTCTGCTTTGCTGGGGATCAAATATCGGCTGAAAGGGGGGACAGGCAAAAAGGAATGAGACAAAGCTCTGCTCCACCAGCCCCAGGAGAGGAAGAATTTGATAATAAATCCATTTTCTTATTCCAGATTCTCATTTTGCAGAAGGATAACGAGACCACTTTAGAGAGAATAACGTGGAAGATTTGCTGGTGCTTCCTCTGCCCCTCTACTCTTTGTGTCCTCCACAAATTCCTGATTCCACTGTAGAAAACCTCCACCTATCCTAGAGAATTTTCACTGATTCAGAGAGGTTTTCTTCCCCATTTTCCTGTATAAGAAAAAACCCTTTTTCCTCACACAGATGTTAAATGACTCCTATTAAAACCAAATTTAAGTGTATTTAAGTGAATTTAATCTCTTCCTGGGACGGGACAGAGAATATTACATTCAATAACCAATTTATTCCCCTCTTTTCTCTGTCCCACCTGGTATTTTGAGGCTGGGAGAAAGGGAATTAACACACGGTGATCGATCCTTTCTTCCTCTCCTTACAACTTAAATCTCATTTCCAGCAGGGAAAAGGTTTCTGTCTCCTGCCAAGAGCTGGCTGCAGAACCATTTGTACAGAGCACCTCTTTGATCACTGGTGTCCTGAAAAGACCCTGATTGCTGGGTTTGCCTCTTCCCAGCTCTTAAATTATCCCAGATATCTTCCTGCTGGATTTGCTGGGGGCTTTTTTAATGGAAAAAGGGAAAAACTGGAGGGGAAACCCAGCCCCTGTTGAAGTCAGTGAGAGAGGAAGAGGCGAGAGAAGTGGCATTAATCTTGAATTAATTCATTAAAAGCTGCTTTTTCGCTGTGTGCGTTCAGGAGACCTGGGCAGGTTTCCTTAATAAAACCCCTGGCATGGAAAATCTCCCGGTGTTCCCTTGGGATGCCCACAGAAAGGGCATCTTTGTGGGCACTCCGGCCACAGTTCCTGGGAAAGGCGACTCCCAGCTCCCCGCTTTTCATCCCTGTGGGGCAGGACAGGCTGAGAAATCCCAGTTTTCCCTGGGGGATGTGCCCAGCTCCGTCTCCAGGAGATGGAGGCTCCATTCCTCGGCTCCCTGGAAAAACCAAGGTTTTCTCTGGAGCCCCAAGCTGAATCTTTCCCTTTTTTCCTGGCTTTGGCTGTGCTCCCTGTCGCTGTTATTAAGGGTGAATATTGTCAGGTTCCTTGGGATCCTCCCAGTGGAAAGGAGGGATGGAAGCTCTGTTCTGGGTGTCCCCAGCTGTGCCAGGAGGCAGCAACCTGAGGGCACCAAATCCTCGTCCTGGAGGTCCTTGGGAAGGCAGAAATGCCGTTTTTCCTACCCAAAACGTGCATTTTTTTTTTGTGCACCTCCTGAGCCCGCCGTGTGCAGGCAGCTCCAGAGCGAGGAGATTCCCAGGATCCCTCAGCTCCAGGGTTCTGCCTGTCCAGGGGTCAGTGCCAGATGTTCCTTTGGAGTTCATAATCCTTGGGATGCGTTCAAAGGCAGCTCAATGCTCCCTGAGAGAGCTCCCAGAGCTATTAAAGCGTGGACGTGCTGTCTGCCCACCTCCACCGTGATCTCAGAGCCCTGAGCACTTCCAGTCCTGCCTGCGAGGAGCCAATTCCTGTTTACTCCCTGCCCGGAGACCCCTGCATTCCAAAATTAGGAGCTTTGAGCACAGAGATCGATGGGATGCATCACTTAGGGGAAAAGGAAAAGCCAGGCTTGCTTTTGGTTTTTCAGCTCTGCCATCCCGAGGAGTTTTGGGAACGCGGAGCAGTGGATCTGTGTTATTGTCATTATGACTCTGGGAGGTGTTTTGCAGGAGAAAATCCCCAAAAAATCCGGGAGCTCACAGCCAAAGGACTTGTACTGGGAAAACCTGAACGCTCCGAGCATTTAAAGTCCCGGCAACAATTCCCAGCAAGCCGCGATGGCTTCACCCTCTGATCGTTTTGCATCTCTCGCAGACAAAACATCCCTCAGCCTTCCCCGCTTTTCCAGTACAATTCCAGTTAATTATTCCCGGTTTCCTCGGCGTGTCTGAGCTCCCGCTGGCTGCCGGAGGAAGAGGAGCTCATTGTTACAAATGAGCTTAACCCAGAGCTCCGAATCTTCATTGTCCCTGCTAGAAAATGGCATGAATAGCAAAGGAAAAAATGCGGGACGTTTCCTGTAGGGTTTTAACGACCCTCCTGGGTGTGGGATTGCGCCATGTGCCGGGGAATTGCTTGGAGCAGGGTGGCTCTGGCAGCATTCCCACCCCCATCTGCGAGGCTCGTTACTGGAGAGGCCGGGAAGGATGGGACACAGCTCTTCCCGATCCCAGCGTGCCCCTGGGATTTGTCACCCTTCGTCCCTGCCGGCTCCCAAAGGGAGTTTGTGGGACCTTGCTTGGCCTCCTGCCCTCGGCTTGGTCAGGTCCAGATGAATTCCAGGTGCTTCGGTTCTCCTGGGATGGGATCCTGCTGACACACGGGCTCAGGCGTTTGGGAAGGGTTGGGATCACCAGTGTGGGGCTGGGAATGTCCAGCAGTGCTGCGGCCTGCCCAGGGGCACGGAGGAGATTCTGGAGCCAGCAGCGCTCCTGGGACGTGTTTTAATGCAGGATCACATCCGGGGTGATCCTGGATCCCTGCTTCTGGATAAACCTTGGACCTGGGACGTGGCTTTGTCACTGGTGTCACCTCCTGCTGTTCCCGAGCAGATTCCCTGGCTGTGCTGCAGGTGACCGAGTAACCCAGCCCAGCTGGAGGGTGTCCATGAGCCTCCCCGTTCCTCCTGCTGCTCCCTGAGCTCTGCAAGTTCAGGATCACCCCAGCTGGCCCTGTACACTCACTTCTTATCCCGCAGAATCCCAGACTGGATTGGGCTGGAAGGGCCCTAAATCCCTCAATCTCACCCTGTGCCTGTCCCTTGCTCACTCTCAGCCTCCCACCGAGGCAACCAGCCCAGGACTGGCTTTTCCTTGTCCCATTCCCGTTCCATCCCTTGTAACCAGCCCAGGACTGGCTTTTCCTTGTCCCATTCCCGTTCCATCCCTTGTAACCAGCCCAGCACTGGCTTTTCCTTGTCCCATTCTCCTTCCATCCCTTGTAACCCGCCCAGCACTGGCTTTTCCTTGTCCCATTCCCGTTCCACCCCTTGTAACCAGCCCAGCACTGGCCTTTCCTTGTCCCATTCCCGTTCCACCCCTTGTAACCAGCCCAGCACCGGCTTTTCCTTGTCCCATTCTCGTTCCACCCCTTGTAACCAGCCCAGCACTGGCTTTTCCTTGTCCCATTCCCATCCTGAGGAAGGAAGAAGCCTCTCTCCAGCCCTGGAACTGAGTCACTCCAAGGCTCAGGAAGGGCCACGGCTCTGCCAGCTCTGGAATCGCGGATCCGTCTCTTCCCGGAGCAGGGGAATCTTCACTCACGGCCTCTGGCAGGGAAAGACACTAAAAAAAAGCAGATGTGCACATTCATCCCAGAAATAAGTGACAGCACACATGGTGTGGGCAGCTGGTTTCCCTGGAAGTGGCACAGCCTGCCCACGTTGGGAAGGACACGGGACAAGGCCGGAATTCCGAGGAGCGTCAGGGAGGGAAACCGGACTTTGACAAGAGGAGAAAATATCAAATTATTGCTGCCCTGCAACAGATGGGCTTTAAATTAATAGAGGGCAGGGTTTAAGGGGATACTGGGAAGGAATTCCTCCCTGGGAGGGGGGGGAGGGGCTGGGCTGGAATTCCCAGAGCAGCTGTGGCTGCCCCGTCCCTGGAAGTGCCCAGGGCCAGGCTGGAGCAGCCTGGGATGGTGGGGAGGGTCCCAGGGGTGGAACTGGACGTGCTTTCAGGTCCTTCCAACCCAAACCATCCCGGAATTCCGTGATCTGAAGTGGAACCAGCCTGACCCACTTCACTGGGAGCAGATCCATCAGAGGGCCCACAGAGAAATCCGAATTTCACAGCAGCTTTTCCCTGCTTTGAGTGCTCCAGCCTGACATCCTCAAATTCCCGAAGTGCTCCATGGAAACAACGGGACACTGCAGCTGGAGGCAGGATCCTCGCTCTTGTCCCACCTTTCTGCCCTGTGCTCCCAGACAAAACAAAAATCCTGCTTTTAAAAGCCTGCAAAAACCGGGATTTTCCAGCTTGGTCGTGTACACATCCCGATTTCAGCCGTTGCTAAAACACAATCCCAACAAACAGGATTCCAAAAGGATCCACTTGGAGCTGCTGGCAGTGCTGAGGTAACGACCTTTAGGCATTAATTAATAATGGAAAGCAGTAGCAGCCGTGCTTTGGGCTCATTATTTGAGATAAACACCCAGAGTGATGCAAATATTATAAATAAATCCCTGAATCCACGGGGAGAGCAGCCCATCCACGGAATAATCCTCTAAAGGCTGTGGTTTGTCACAGGTTTGAGGAGTCCCAGCCTGCTGCAGTCTGCTTTTTGCCTCTAACTCTGAATTCCTCAGGCATTAAGGACTTTTTAGAAATATTTTTAATGCTTTGGCTTTCATTTAATCAGTGGCAAAGTGAATTAAACCTGGAGGCAGCTCCATTGTGCACTTCTTCCTTAATTTTTTAAAATTTTATCCTTAATTTTTTTTAACTTCATCCTTAATTTTTTAACTTTATCCGTTCTTTCTCCAGCTGTTCTCTTCCCTATTTATGGAATTTGAGTCATGGCAAGGCTGGGCCACCAGCACAGGGACACAGGGATTGGCACCTTGGGACAAGGATGGTTCCTACAAGTAGGGTTGGGCTTCCAAGCATCATTTTTATTAGGATTTATTATTAGGATTTATTAGGATTTATGAGGATTTATTGGGATTTATTGGGATTTATTGGGATTTATTGGGATGCCAGGATCCTATGAAAGCATGGAATTGCAATGCACGTTTTCAGTCTATAATGTGAGCCCAGAAAAATCTGCTCCTTGAGTCCATGGGGAATGAAAAAAGAAGGAATGGCCTTAAATTGTAGCCCTGAAAACAGTGGGAATTTCACCTCGGATGCTGCCTGGATCCCCCTGACTGGAATTATTTAAAAACAGGGAAGAGAAACCTTTGGAAGGAGCAACTGAGCCCAAATAGTGAGGAAAAGGAGAAGCTTTTTGAAGTCTTTCCTTGTATCTTCTCCATAATTTGCTTTTCTTACACCACAAATGCATCAGAACCCCTGCGAAACCCTTCTCACCCCGTCTCCAGGCCGGAGATGTTTTCCACTTATTTTTAGAACCTGACCTTCCAAGGCTGAAAAATAACTTTTTCCTTCTTCTGACTTTTGTCCTTCACTTGGCAGAGGCCACTTCAAAACAGAGAAATGGAAAATATTTCGGCTTTCAGGCTGCAGGAGCTTTGCTTTTTGTTGTTTGTTTGTGAGCTCCTCTCATTTGTGATGTCAACTCCAGGCAGGAAATAAAAGGTGCAACGAACCTGGCAGTGCCCAGACCCCAAAAAACCAAATAAACATTTTCTGCTCCCTATTTTGATTTTTTTTTAAATCAATAAAGCTTCAAAAATAACCCTGCTCCAAGCTGGGAGATGTTTCCTCATCAGCTCCTTCTGAATTTGGGATTTTTCAACAGGAACGAGCAAACATTTTCTGCTCTGCTCCTGTGCTGAGCTTGGCTTGGAGGGTGATTTACAGGGAATTCACGGCTGGATTTAGAAAGGAATCAGGTGAATCCAAGGAAAACAAAGGTAGGAATGACCTCAGCCCGTGGAGCCACCAATTGCTCAATTCAAGCCAGGAGGAACCAGCTCTGCTGGACTTTGCTGCTCTCAGTGGCCAGAGTTGATCCCAAAAATCTGCTGCAGCCTAAAGAAAAATTCCTTTGGGTTTCTACAAGGATGTGGAAAAAATTGCCTTGATGTGCAGGAGACTTAATTCCTTTTAATGGCAATTATTGGGGTTTCTTTCAGCCTGCAGCAAAATGCCCAGAGGGAATTATTTGACTGGTCAATAATGTGGTTTTGATGAGTTCATTTGGCTGTTAAATAATACTAAAAAATGATTATTTTTATATATAATGGGATCACCAGTTTATAGGGTTATAAAGTGGGACTCTGGAAGTGCTGAGCTCTGTCCAGAGGCAGCAGATGACTCTTGAGGGGCTTTAAATTTAAAAAAAAAATCCCTCCCTTGCTGGCTGGGGGTCACAAACCAGTCCCAGTGCTCTCCAAACTGGTTCTTTCTCCTCTCCAGAACTGGTGGGATTTGGGCCATTGAAAATTTAGAAACAGAATTGGCTGGAGACTGGATTTCAAGGGTTTGGTTTGGGTTTGTTTTTTTTTTAATGTAGATTTATTTGATCACTAAATAAAAATAAATTTTAAAAAACATAAAAAATATGTAACTTTGCTATCTGTAGACAGCAGAAAACATCATTTCTGCTCAGATTTATTTGGGGAACAGTTCATGGTTGGACGGGACTTGGAGCAACCTGGGGTGGTGGAAGGGGCTTGAGTTTTAAGGCCCTTCCAACCCAAACCATTCCATGATCCCATAATCCCTGATTCCATGATCCCATAACCCCTGATTCCATGATCCCATAATCCCTGATTCCATGATCCCATAACCCCTGATTCCATGATCCCATAATCTCTGATTCCATGATCCCATAACCCCTGGTTCCATGATCCCATAATCCCTGATTCCATGATCCCATAACCCCTGATTCCATGATCCCACAGCTCCTTTTCCTGCAGAAGGAGGGGTTTGGGTTCTCACTGCTCCCCACACAAGGCACATTTGAGGTCATTTGTTCCCAAAGTGACCTCACGAGTGACCCCTGGCCACCCTTCATCCCATGGGAATTACATCTCTTTCTCTCTGGACTTTTATGACTTTTCCACAGTTAAAAAAACCCCTTTTTTAAATGAATAGTTGGCAAAAAACCCCTTTTTTATTAACGTCCTATCAGGCCTCTGGTGAAGTAATGTGCTTTTCCTTCAACCTCTGCACTGCCATAACAGGCACTGCTGGATTTCCTTGGGGTGGGAATGTGAAAATTCCGGATTATCCTGGCTGCTCCTGCCGTCCCCAGCTGGATGAACCCCAATTATCACAGCTCTGGGTGAAAGATTTGATCCCTGAGGGATGTGGGACACAGAATTTGTCCCTCCCTCCCTCGCTCCTCGTTTGTTGCTCAAAATCTGAATTCTAAATCAGATTTCCCAGGACAACAGGGGGAAAAAATGCTCTCTCTTATCTTTAATAATGATAATGAGAATGGAGTGGGGTTTTTCAGTCCAGAAATGCCAAAAAATGCGAATTTCCCTAGTTTTGATCCCACAAGGATCAAACCCTTCGGGCTGTGGGATGAGTGCCAGCAGAGGCCGCTCGTGCCAGGCCAGCAGAGCCACCCAAAACGTCCCTGAGTGCGAATTGTTTTATTTCCAGGGTGGATTTGCTGCAAAAAAAGTGTCAAATCCGTGATGTTCCAGCATCCCAGGGACACCAAAGCGGGAATATTCCGTTTATTTTGAGGCCTGTGTGGGCCCAGCAGCGCCCACAGGAGCAGGCCCGGTCGCCACAGAGGCCTGGAGCTCTTCCTGAGCACGGGAGGTCTGAGGTTAAAGCAGGAAAACAATCCCATCTTTCTGTAAATATCCCCAAATTCCTGCTGCTCCCGCCTTTTAAAGACTGAGCTTCTGTTTCCTGGGGCTTCCCTGAGCCTCTCCTGGGAGTGTTTTCGTGCTGGATTTCCAGGCCCAGCTCCGGGAATGTGGGAGCAGGGATTTTTCTCCAGGCCTTTCCTCACAGGTAACGCTTCCACCCGGAATTTTTCTTGGGGTTGGAAGGTTCCTGGAAGGTTTTCCAGCTTTTCCTCGGCTGCTCCCGGGTGGATTTCTCTGTGTTTGCTGATGGGAAATGCTGGATGGAGACAAAAACCTGCAAATTCTCCCCTTTCCCCTCAGTTTTACACTTCGTCCTTCCTTCAGGGATAAAAATCCCCCTCCCAAGGATGTGCCCAAGCCCTCTGGAATAGGATTTGGGAATAGAACCACGATCCAATGATTCTCCCTCGATCCTGAGCGGTGAAATTTGCCTTTGGGGAGTTTAAAGAGCTTTTTTTTTCTGGAATTCTGGTGCACTCCAGATGTCTCAGAGCCTCTGTGAGCAGTTTCAGAAGGAAAATCTTCCTGTGAATCATCGTCTGCCCCGTGTCCGTGAGGAAGAAATAAACCTCCCCCCCACCAAAAAAAAAAAAAAAAAAAGAATCCCTTGAATTCTGGAATTTTCTGACCTATTTTGGTACCAAAAAAAAAAAAAAAGGGGAAAAAAAAGAAATTTCAGCTCCTCTGCTGATGAGTTTCTCATATTGTTTACTTTTGCAACGTTCTCCGTGGAGGAGCAGCCAGGAATGACGTCCACCCCTCGTCCCAGCATCCGAGGGAGAACTCCAGGGGAAGGAATGTGGCTTCATAAATAGCAAACCACGAATGGGGAGCAGAGGCAAAGCTGCAGGTTCAGAACTCCCTGCAGGAGCAGCTGCTGCACCCACCCTGCTCCGAAATTCCGAGATGATTCCAGCTCTGGTTGTGTTTTTCCTCCTCTCCTGTCCCCTCTCCTCGTGTCAGCAGAGAAGGATAGGTAAGGGGGTTTAATTCTGATTTAATGCTGATTTAATTCTGTTTTAATGCTGATTTTACTCTGATTTAGTTCTGTTTTAATGCTGATTTAACTCTGATTTAATTCTGTTTTAATGCTGATTTAACTCTGATTTAATTCTGATTTAACTCTGATTTAATTCTGATTTAACTGTGATTTAATTCTTATTTTAATCCTGATTTAATTCTGATTTTTTGGGGAGGGATTTTTTAGGCTGCTCTGAAAATGCTGGAGGGTGGAAGGGGATAAAGAGGGAGGATGTTTCAGCTGCAGCCTGAAAATGTTGAGGGATTTGGGGGTTTTGTAGGAAAACTGTGTAAATGCTCCGTGGGATTTTATTCCCGGGTTCCCTCCTGAGGGATAAAGGTTTTTTTTAAGGAAAATATTTATTGTTGTGTTTTATAAAGAGCTACCAGGGACACTTGGCATTAATCTGCATTTTACATCTGATTTAAGTTCAAAAATCCCCATCCCACAGAGAGTCCCAGCACAGAACCCTTGGATTTTCTGCACGTGGAGCTCAGGCAAGCCCTGACCTCTAGGAATGGACAAATCCCACTTCTCCAGACTCTGGTTTTGGGGAATTCTCAGCTCCAGGAGGATCTGTGGGATCCAAGTTATTCCCAATCCAAAATTTTACTGGAGAGGTTACAAATATTCACCAAATCCTTTTGGGAAAAATCCACGAGGTTTCTGGGCTTGTTTGTCACAAGAAAATGAGGAATTTTGGTTAAATCAGTGCCCCTTTGGCACTGGAAAATTCTCCCTGCTCAAGGATGCAGAGCCCAAATTCCAGCTGATTTTCCCCCTGGACACACAGAGGTTTTTTGTGGGATTTATTCCTGGTTCTCTCTTTGCTGTAGGTGAGGTGTGATTTCTGTTAAAGGATTGATAAGTCTGGGGGGAAAAAAGAGAGAAATTATAGGAAAAATTGAGAAATTACAAGAAAAAAAAGAAATTATGGGGAAAAGAAATTATAGAAGAAATAGAGGAATTATAGGGAAAATTTGAGAAATTCTGGAAAAAATAGAGAAATTATGGGGGGAAATCGAGAATTTACAGGGAAAAGATTATAGAAAAAAATAGAGACTTCATAGAGAAAAATTGAGAAATTATAGGAAAAATAGGGAAATTATAGGAAAAATAGAGGAATTGGGGGGGGATAGAGAAATTATAGGAAACATTGAGAAATTATAGAGAAAATACAGAAATTATAGGGAAAAAATGGAGAAATTATGGAAAAAAAACAGAGAAATGAGGTTGTACATCCTCATGGCCAGTGAGGAATTGGACACTGGGATTTCGGGAGAATCCCTGAATTGAACTCCGTGTCCAATTACATTTTCACTATCAAATTTCCCTAAAAACCCCCTAATCCTGGAAACCCACGAGCTCCATCCGTCCCTTCCTTGGGCAGAGCCCAGATTTTTACCGCATCCCCAAAAAGGAGCCCCAGATCCAGACGGGAGGGAATAACCAGGATCCCTTTCCCCGGCTGAGCTCGGGAGCTGCTCCTGCCCGCCCCCGGCATTCCGGTGTTTCCCTGGATGAGCACGCGCGTGTCCTTTGTGTCCCAAAGATCCCAGCGTGTCCTTTGTATCCCAAAGATCCCAGCGTGTCCTTTGTATCCCAAAGATCCCAGCGTGTCCTTTGTGTCCCAAAGATCCCAGCGTGTCCTTTGTGTCCCAAAGATCCCAGCGTGTCCTTTGTGTCCCAAAGATCCCAGCGTGTCCTTTGTATCCCAAAGATCCCAGCCGGCCACTCCAAAGTGCCGCCACCCGCAAAGATCCCGCCTTCAGCAGGAATCCAGGGAATGCCTTGGGAACAGGTGAGGAGGCAGCAGCTGCTGGGCCCCTTTTCCACACTTGGGAGAGGCTCAACCTCCGGGAGCGGAGCTTTTCCCGGCCCGGAATCCGGGATTTGCTGCTTTTGGCACCAAATCCCTTCCCAAGTGTGAAGTTCAGGGGTTGTGCCAAAGGAGCAGCTCCCGCTGTGCCAGCCCGGAGCTGTTCCCTCCCTTCCAGCACTGCTGATCCCGCTCCATACCCAAATTCCAGCAAAAAAACCTCCCTGGGGTGGAGGCTGAATCCTGAATATGAAGTTATTAAATCAGTTGGATTATAAACCTGGGATCCTCTGGGATTTTCCCAACCATTTTTGGCTTTTTTTTTAGGAGGAGAAGTCGGGCCAGAAATGCTGCAAGAGATGAGGGAAACCAATCGTGTGCTGCTGGAAGTTCGGGATTTGTTGAAGCAGCAGGTGGGTGAGGAAGGGGCCTAATTCCTGATTTCCTGAGGTCTGGGAATTCTCTGCTCCCTCTGGAACTGGGAATCTGCTTCCTGAGCCTAATTCCTGATTTCCTGAGGTCTGGGAATTCTCTGCTCCCTCTGGAACTGGGAATCTGCTTCCTGAGCCTAATTCCCGATTTCCTGAGGTCTGGGAATTCCCTGCTCGCTGTGGAATTGGGAATCTGCTTCCTGTGTGGAGTGAGCAGCAGATTATTGCTGCAAAACAGAATCCAGAGGTGGTTTCTCATCATATCTATAATTGGGAGATAAAGTTGGGGAAAAACCTCAAGCTGGGAAAAACTTCCAAGTGAAAAAATCCTCCAAGCTGGGAAAAACAAGGTGGGAAAAAAATCCTCCAAGGTGGGAAAAAAATTCCAGTTGAAAACACCTTCAAGTTGAGAAAAAACTCAAATTGAGACACTCAAGTTGGAAATTCGAGTTGGAATCAGTGGAAGTTCCTTCGAATTCCCAAATTGTCCAGCAAACATGGAGAGTGAACCCTGAAACAGGGACATGGTGGGATGGATTTAACTGGGAAAACAAAGTCGCTTTTTCCTTGGGTTTGTGGGCTCAGGAGATCAGGGGAGAGGCCAAATGTGGGAGATGGAGGAGCCCTCCCAGCCCTTTTTTTGTGGTCACACGGAGCATTCCCTCTTTCCTGTTGTTCTAATCCTAAAAGCCCTCCTGGCTCCAGCAGTTTTTTAGGGAATTTGGAGTTTCCTGGGTGCTCTTTCCCCGTTTCACCCAGGATTTTAACCGGTGGTTTGCCTTCTGCTCTCTGAAGGGGACAGAAAGGTTCCATTCTGCTGCAATTCCCGGTGGGAGCTGAGGGATTCCAGAGGCAGGGAGCTGGAATCCTGCAAAAACATCGGAGCTCCTCTCACATTCCAGGCCCTGCATAAAAACCCAGTGTTTGCTGGGAATCGGGGCAGCCAGGGCTGCTGGCAGCCTCCAGCAGTGATTCCAGCGTTCCCTTCCAGCTCCCAGGCAGATTTTCCTGTTTGCTCTTTTCCCTCTTTCCAGCTTCATTGTATTTTATTTTATTTTATTTTATTTTATTTTATTTTATTTTATTTTATTTTATTTTATTTTATTTTAATTCCATTCTATTCTGTTCTATTCTATTCTATTCTATTGTATTCTATTCTATTGTATTCTATTCTATTCCATTCCATTCCATTCCATTCCATTCCATTCTATTTTATATTTTTTTATTTTATTTTATTTTATTATTCTATTCTATTCTATATTTTATTTTATTTAGTTTATTTTAGTTTATTTTTTAATCCACGTTTTTCTCAGCAACGCCATCACAAATCCCTTCCTCGGGAGCCAAACTCGCATTCCCAAGTGGGAAAACGAGGTGGAAATTCCTTCATCTGAGAAAAGATTTCCCAAAAAACTGACTTTCCCTTGATCCAGCATCTCGGGATGTTGGCAGTGAGGGTGCAATGAAAGCAGTGAAAGGTCAGGCTGAAATCTCCCGATCCAAAGGCTGCAGAATCCTTGGATATCCCTGAATCCTCTGCTGTCTCCCATTTCCAGTGGGAGATCTGGGATAGATCTCGCTCTGCATATCTCAGAATCCCAAAGCCACCCCAACAATCCCACCCTGGGCATCCCTGGGAGCGTTGTCCAAATATTCCCGGAATTCCCTGGTCAGTGCCCAGCACCCTCTGCGGGAAAAACCTTTCCCTGATCTCCATCCCAACCTCCGGACGCAGCTCCATGTAGGAATGTTTTGCTGGCACTGGGAATCCTTGGAGCCAAATCCCGCCCCTGGCTCAGCGCTGGTTGTTGTTTCCTTCCAGATCAAGGAGATAACATTCCTGAAGAACACGGTCATGGAGTGCGATGCCTGCGGTGAGTGCCGGCGCTGAGCCCTCTGCTCAGCTGCCCCCTCGGGGTGCCAACGAGGAGGGAAATGCCAGCCGTGCCCCTGTCCCCAAAGGGAACCGCCTGGATCACAGTTATCCCCGCTTATTCCCAATATTTGGGAATTTTTTTTGTGGCCTCACAGCCCCCTGCACACAGGGATTGGTGCCCGGGGCTGTTCCCATGGCTCGGGGGCAGCTGGAGCAGGGGGGCTTCCAAAAGCTTCTCTTTTCAGAGCAGGGATCATCCTCCACTTCCGAAATAGGGATCATCCTCCACTTCCGAAATAGGGATCATCCTCCACTTCCGAAATAGGGATCATCCTCCACTTCCGAAATAGGGATCATCCTCCACTTCCAAAATAGGGATCATCCTCCACTTCCGAAATAGGGATCATCCTCCACTTCCAGAACAGGGATCATCCTCCACTTCCAGAACAGGGATTTTTCTCCACTTCCGGAACAGGGATTTTTCTCCACTTCCAGAACAGGGATTTTTCCCCATTCCCCAAACAAGGATTCCCCTCCATTTCCACCCCTGACAGAGACCAGGCAGGGATGCCCCAGCTGTGCCCGCTCCAGGGAGGTGCTGGCAGTGCCAGCTCTGTGCTCACCACCGCTCTGGTCCCCCAGGGATGCGGCCGGAGGTGACCGGTCCTGTGGTCACCGTGACCCAGTTCAGCCGCTGCCTCCCCAATCCCTGCTTCCCCGGAGTTCCCTGCACCGAGACCGGCGCCGGCTTCCGCTGCGGGCCGTGTCCCGCGGGCTATTCCGGGAACGGCACCCACTGCACCGACATCAACGAGGTAAAACAGCCCGGGACAGCCCGGAATTCACGGCATCGGCCCCGTTTCCTCGGAGCGTTCCGGGGTTTGCCTCGCGGTCGTCAGGAAAAGCCCCGCAATCCCTGCAGGAGCTGGAGTTCTGTGCCTGGTCTCTCCCCCCGGGGAGGGTTTAGGGCCGGTCCGGTTGGGATTTCTCCCAACAGAATAAATCCTTAGCTTTGTGCCACACGAGGGAGGGGAGTTTGGGAGAGCAGAGCGGCCTCCTTTGCTGATGAGTTGTTGGAGATAAGATTTATTAGGTGTGGAATGGGATCAAACACGTCCCGAATAATCCTTGAAACAGCAAACCTTAACCTCAGGGCTTTGTCTCTGCCCTAAATCAAACCTTGCTGGACAGATACTCTGGGTTTTTTTTTTAGGAAATGTGGAATTCCACCAATTTTAAGCTCCGTGTGTGTGCAAAGCTCTGCTCATCCACTGATTTTTTGCAGGGCTCCCGAGTTCTGTGCTTCCCAAACCCTGCTCCTAAACCTGAGTATCCCACTCTTGCAGACCCTCAATTGCACCTCAATTTAAAAACCTGCTGAAGGCTCCATGGGAGATTTTGGGGTTGCCAGGCCAAAATATGGGATCCACTGTATTCCTGTGATGCATCTGCCAGCACAGAGCATAAAAATCCAGGGGAAATAACAAAGTATTGGAGAAAGCAAAGCATTCACAGCGATTTTGGGAAGGGAGTGGTAAACAAACAACTCGTGTTGTGTTTCAAGGCCAGGGTGAGGAATTGTCCAGTTCCCTGGACTCTGGGGATTCCAGGAAGGAAAATGTGAAGCAAGAGCAGCTCCCTGCCCGGGCTCTGGTGTCACCTGAGGAGAATTAGAGCTCAGAGTGGCTTTGTTTTGTTGCAACCCCGTGGGGACAGCCAAGCTGGGGAAGCTCTCAAGGAACTTCCGTGCCATTTTATCTTCCTTAAAACTAAAAATCCACGAGCTGGACGTGCCCCAGGGCTGGAGCTGCCCCCTGGCACAGCCCTGGGCATCCTCTTTCTTGTTCCAGTGCAATGCCAACCCCTGCTTCCCGAAAGTCCAGTGCATTAACACCAACCCCGGCTTCCGCTGCGACCCCTGCCCGCCCGGCTTCACTGGGCAGCTGCTGGAGGGGGTGGGACTGGCCTATGCCAGGGCCAACAAACAGGTAAGGGCCTGGAATGTTCTGTGTCCCTCAGAAGCTGGGAATTCTCTCCCCTCTGCAGCTGGGACTCAAAGGTCTTCGAAGAAACGGGAGGGAAACGCGAGGTGATGGTTCCTAAAGGTGGAAGGGATTCCTGCCTGTGAGGGTGGGGAGGGGCTGGGCTGGAATTCCCATCCCTGGAAGTGTCCAAGGCCAGCTTGGAGCACCCTGGGATAGTGGAAGGTGTCCCTGGGGGTGGGAATGGGATGATTAAAGGTCCCTTCCCAACCCGAACCATTCTGGGATTCCTTGATTCCATGTATTGGAGGGAATGCAGGGAGAGGAGAGTGCCCAGGATGTCCTGGCACCTCGGCCCCAAAGCCACCTCCCCTGTGCCAAACTGGGGCTGGACAGAGCATCCCAACACCTCTGTGGCTGTGGAGCCATCCTGGGCATGGGAATGGGAATGGGAATGGGAATGGGAATGGGAATCCTTCCTGCTGGGACACAGAAGAGTTCACGCAGCTGCTGCCACCCCCTCCCAGCTTCCCTGACAGCTCCAGACAGGTTAAAGCCAAAATCCCAACAGCCTGGGGCTGATTGGGGTTTTTAGGGATGATTGTCCCACAAAGGAGCACACGAGGCCCCGGGTATTTGGCCATGGGATGCCGCCCCTGAGCTTCCAAATCCACGGATCCCCCTCGCACAGTGAGGACATTGCAGCAGCTCGGCTCAGAGCTCAGCTCTGTTCCCAGGCTGGAATCTCTGCTGCCTCTGGAAAAGGGGGTCTGGAATCCTGCTGGGATCCGCCTCGAGCTCGTCAGCAGGAGAGCTTGGCAGTCCCGGGCTGGTGAGGGGTGCCAGGGCTGTGCTGCTGGGCTGTGGGGTGAAGGCGAAGGCGTGTCCTGCTCTCCCCGGGCAGGTGTGCACCGACATCAACGAGTGTGAGACCGGGGCTGCCAGGAACTGCGTCCCAAACTCCATCTGCATCAACACCCGGGTAAATCCTCAGGGATATGGGCATGATCCAAGGGCGGGAGCCCCTCTGGAGCCAGGCTGGGAGGGGTGGGGGTGATCAGCTGGAGAAGGGAAGCTCCAGAGAGAGCTCAGAGCCCCTTGCAGGGTCTAAAGGGGCTCCAGGAGAGCTGGAGAGGGACTGGGGACAAGGGATGGAGGGGCAGGACTCAAGGAATGGCTTTGGACTGGAAAAGGGGAATTTGGGTGGGATATTGGGATGGAATTCCTGGCTGTGAGGGTGGGGAGGGGCTGGGATGGAATTCTCAGAGAAGCTGCGGCTGCCCCTGGTTCCCTGGCAGTGCCCAAGGACAGGTTGGAGCATCCTGGGACAGTGGGAGGTGTCCCTGCCCATGGCAGGGGTGGGAATGGATGGGATTCAATGTCCCTTCCAACCTAAACCATTCCAGGATTCCCTGACATTCCCGGACACCCTCGTGGATCTCTTTTCCCAGGCTCCCCTTTCCCCGTGGCAAACCCCGCTGCCGAGGGAGGGCTGCAGCAGGGATTTGCCGGGATTTGCGTCCGAGCTCCTGCCCGTTCTCCCTGCAGGGATCCTACAAGTGCGGGGCCTGTAAGCCGGGCTTTGTGGGGGATCAGCTGAGCGGCTGCAGGAGCCAGACGGCCACAGGGACGCGGCGCTGCCCCAACGGCGAGATCAGCCCGTGCCACGAGAAAGCCGAGTGCATCGTGGAGAGGGACGGCTCCCTGTCCTGCCAGGTCCGGGGGGGTCTGATCCGACCCCTCCCGGGGTTTGGGTTTGGTGCCAACCTCCTGAAATTGGGGTCCGGTGCCACCCCCGCGCTTGGGGTGCGCTCGCTCCGCGTTCCCTCATCCCGCGCTCCTCTCCCGGGTCTGCCACTGCCCTCTCCTGGAGATCGCCCTTCCCAAACCCTCCCTGCTCGTCCCGGTCACCTGAGCTGCAGCCACCGCTCCTCCCTGGGCTGCTCCCGGCACCTCCGATCCGCTCCCGGTTTTTTGGGGTTTTGGTTTTTCCCGAAGCGCTGCAAATCTGCCGGGCACGGAATTCCCTGGAGCTGAGCAGGGAGAATCCATTCAGCAGCCTCAGAGCCAACTTCTGCTGCCGCCTCTTCGCGGCCTCAGCACCGAGCAGAGAGCTGCATCTGAGCTGTTCCAATTCCAGAAATGTTTCTTCTCCGTCGGGTTTCACACCCCCGGATTCGCAGCGTTTTGTGCCGGTTCTCTCGTGAAACCTTGGATTTCAGGGGGGGCTGTGGCCATCGGGGAGCTGATTTTGTGTCTCTGCTGCCTTCCAGTGCCTCGTGGGGTGGGCGGGGAACGGCTACGTGTGCGGGAAGGACACGGACATCGACGGGGTCCCCGACGAGAAGCAGCGCTGCTCCGACAAGAAATGCCGCAAGGTGAGAGCGGCCGGCTCCCGCTCCTCGGGAAATCGGGATCAGAGGTCCAGGACAGGCCTTGGGTGCTGCTGAGACCTCCAGAACTCGGGCTGGGTGTCGTTCCCACATCCCTGTGCCTCTCTCCCGGCAGGATAACTGCATGACCGTCCCCAACTCCGGCCAGGAGGACGCGGACAGGGATGGGATCGGAGACGCCTGCGACGACGACGCCGACGGAGACGGGATCCCAAACGCTGAGGTTCGAGTTGTGCCGCCCTTCCCAAGGCAGCAGTGGGAATTCAGAGGTCCCAGTGGGAACTCAGAGGTCCCAGTGGGAACTCAGAGGTCCCGGTGGGAATTCAGAAGCCTTGGTCCGGGTGCTCTGAGGATCTAAAACCAGGCAGGGAAACATCCGGGCACTGAAGGGGCCCCTCGAGGGCTGGGAGCCGGGAAGTCTGTCCTCAGTGAGGCCTGGCCGGGCACACCCCGAGGAGGTGCTGCTGTCCCCAGCCCGTGCCCCTGTCCCTGCAGGACAACTGTGTGTACACGAGGAACACGGACCAGCGCAACGCCGACAAGGACAACTTTGGGGACGCGTGTGACAACTGCCGGCAGGTGAAGAACAACGACCAGAAGGACATCGATGGCGACGGGAAGGGCGACGAGTGCGACGATGACATGGATGGGGACGGTGAGAGCCCAGATCCAGACACGTTCCAGGCTGATTCCTGCTGGGATCAGGCACAGTTCCTGGGGGGATTAACTGCGTGTCCTCCTGGAGCTCAGCTCTGTCACAGGGTGGTGCTCACAACCTTTGATTTGTTGTCGCTTTTACCGTGCTCAGTCACACCCAGCCTCGTGCTGGCTGCCTGGTGCTGCGTTCCAAGGCAGAAATTTGGGAATATCCAAGCTGCCAGCAGCTCCTGGCTCGAGGCTGGGGGTGCCAGGGCTGTCCCCTGGGGTGGACACAAACCTGGCTGGCTTTGGAAACTGAGCTGATGGCGAATTGCACAAAAGCTGCTTCCAGCAGCCAGGAATCCCCACTGCTGGTGGCCCCAGGCACGGGGAGCTGCTGACAGAGAATTCCCAGCACATCCAGGGCTGTTTGTGTCCTGCCAAGCTGCTGCAGCCTGGCCTGGGACACTTCCAGCCACAGCTTTTCTGGGAAGCTCATGTTCCCTGTGCTGCTCCTGGTGACACCCCTGTGGGACAGCCCGGGGGGGAGCTCAGCAAACACCATCCCCAAACCCTGGCATTGCTGCTTTATCCATGAATTCCCCCACCCTGGATTTCTGTGGACCCGCTCTCCCCTGTTTTCCAGGGATCAAAAACTCCATGGACAACTGCAGGAGAGTGCCCAACCCTGACCAGAGGGACAGGGACGGGGACGGCGTGGGGGACGCCTGTGACAGCTGCCCCACCCTCAGCAACCCCGACCAGGTACAGAACCCTCCCAGCTCCAGCCCCTCAGGGCCGTTCCTGTCACCCCAGCAGTGCCCGTGTCACCTGCCCAGGTGGCAATTCCAGCTGCCACCCTCCTGTGGCACGGAAGGAAATTCCCTCGGGAGCGAACGGCAGCCAGGGAGGAGGTTTGGCACTCTGGGCTCTCCCTTCCTGCCCTGTCCCGCTGCTGGAATTCCTCAGAATCCCCCCCAAAAAATCCCACAGAAACTCTCCTGCTGTTGGCAGCTCTGTTCCCTGTTCCTCCTCTTGATCTCTGGAAAATTTGAATTATTCTTCCTTTACTTTTCTAGAAAGACACCGACCACGACCTGGTGGGAGATGTCTGTGACACCAACCAGGACAGGTGAGACCTTGCTGCAAAAATTTAAAATTCTCTTTATTTGCATGAAATCTTGGGGATGAAGGAGGGAAAAAAAGGGCTGTGACAACCTGGCCCAGCCTTATCCCATAAAAAATGGAGGTTTAGAGGTGGAAATGTCTTCAGACCTCAAAAAAAGTGACCGCTGGCAGTAAGGAGCATTCCCAGAGCTGTGCACACATCCCAGCAGGAATTCTCCCTGACCCGTTCCTGGTGTGACAAACCCTTCTAAGGCCGAAAGCGCCGGTGCTGCTGCTGCTCCCGCCCGGGATCCCAGCCCCTGGGGAGGATTTCCGTGCTGGTGGCCCTGGGTAACGCGTCCCTGTCCCTGTGCCTGTCTCTGCAGCGACGGGGACGGGCACCAGGACTCGCGGGACAACTGCCCCACGGTGCCCAACAGCTCCCAGGTGGACACGGACGGCGACGGGCTGGGGGACGAGTGCGACGAGGACGACGACGACGACGGGATCCCGGATTTGAGGCCCCCCGGCCCCGATAACTGCAGGCTGGTCCCAAATCCCGGCCAGGAGGACTCGGATGGTGAGGGATGGAGCCGTGTGGGGGCTCCTTGGGGGTTCTTGGGGTCGCTGCGAGCTCTGGGATCCGCAGGGATTTGGGTTTCCTCGGGGCTGACTCGAGCCAGGCCTGTGGGGCTTGGAGATCTCCTCAATCCCAACATCAGGATCGTGTTTGGGATCGTGTTTGGGATCGTGTTTGGGATTGTGTTTGGGATCATGTTTGGGATTGTGTTTGGGATTGTATTTGGGATTGTGTTTGGGATTGTATTTGGGATCGTATTTGGGATCATGTTTGGGATCATGTTTGGGATCGTGTTTGGGATTNTTTGGGATTGGGTTTGGGATTGTATGTGGGATCGTATTTGGGATCATGTTTGGGATCATGTTTGGGATCGTGTTTGGGATTGTGTTTGGGATTGTATTTGGGATTGTGTTTGGGATCATGTTTGGGATCATGTTTGGGATCGTGTTTGGGATTATATTTGGGATCGTATTTGGGATCATGTTTGGGATCGTGTTTGGGGTCAGGTTCCCTCTTGCAGACGTTTCTGTGGTTTGAGGGGTTTCTCTGCAGCTCCTCGGCGTGTCCCAGCTCCGGGCAGCTCCTCACCCGCCCCTGGTGCTGCCTGAGGTTGGGCAAACCCGGAGCAAAGGGCAGGAGCAGCTGCTCCAGGCTCGTTCCTCCTCCTCCTCCTCGTGCCCAGGGGACGGCGTGGGGAACCTGTGTGAGGACGACTTCGACAGGGACATGGTGATCGACAGGATCGACGTCTGCCCCGAGAACGCCGAGGTGACGCTCACCGACTTCAGGGCCTTCCAGACTGTGGTGCTGGACCCCGAGGGCGACGCTCAGATCGACCCCAACTGGATCGTCCTCAACCAGGTAGGGGAGGGCTCCAGCTGGGAGCAATCCTGGATGGTTTTCCCCGAAAGGCTCCGCGGCCTCCGTGGTTCTGCAGTGCCCAAACCCCGGAGTCGCAGCCCTGGAGCAGCACGAGAGGGAATTTGGTGTGTCTGGAACTGCACTAACGAGTCACAATTCCTCTTCCCAGGGCATGGAGATCGTCCAGACCATGAACAGCGATCCTGGCCTGGCTGTAGGTGAGGAATTTACCTTTTCCCACAGGAAAATCATCACTCGGTGCAGCTTCGATCAGCCGCTGCTTCGTGATCCATCCACTGTCCCTGTGCTCCCAGAGTCCAGACTCCCCTTGGCAAAATCCATCTCCCCAGCTGGGAGAGACCCAATAAATAGATCCAGGGCTGGGTCTGTTTAGTCCTGGGATGCTGAGTCTCTGTTCTCCTGCCCCTGCCAGGGTACACGGCCTTTAACGGGGTGGATTTCGAGGGCACCTTCCACGTCAACACGGCCACGGACGACGACTACGCCGGGTTCATATTCGGGTACCAGGACAGCTCCAGCTTCTACGTGGTCATGTGGAAGCAGATGGAGCAGACCTACTGGCAGGCAAACCCCTTCCGGGCAGTGGCAGAGCCTGGAATTCAGCTGAAGGTAAAGGAACCCCGGAGAAGGAATTCCCTGGTGGAATTTTGCCTCGGGATGAGCAGCCCTAGTGAATCCTTCCTGCACTCACTGACCGGGCTCTGCTCTGCCCCAGGCAGTGAAATCCAAAACGGGCCCTGGGGAGTACCTGCGGAATTCCCTGTGGCACACGGGAGACACCACGGACCAGGTGAAGCTGCTCTGGAAAGACCCCCGGAATTCCGGCTGGAAGGACAAGACCTCGTACCGCTGGTTCCTGCAGCACCGGCCCCAGGTCGGCTACATCAGGTGAGGCTCTGCCCTTCCCTGCCCTCGGCTCCGGGCAGGACAATTCCCACCGGGGAAATCCGGGAATCCCAGAATGGGTTTGGAAGGGAGCTCATCCAGTTCCGACCTTGCCGTGGGCAGGGGTTCCACCATCCCAGGCTGCTCCAGCCTGGCCTTGGGCGCTCCCAGGGATGGAGCATCCCCGAGGCCTGGGGAGCTCCTGCTCAGTCCCTGCCCTGTTCCCCTCCAGGGCTCGGTTCTACGAAGGGCCCGAGGTCGTGGCAGACACCGGAGTTGTCCTGGACACCACCATGAGAGGGGGACGCCTCGGGGTCTTCTGCTTCTCCCAGGAGAACATCATCTGGTCCAACCTCCGTTACCGCTGCAACGGTGAGCTCGGCAAAGCAAACGTGGAATTCTTCCCCATTTTCCAGTTGTTCACTCGGACACCCGCACAGCCACGGGAATGGGGCACGAACAGGAGCCGAGCCCCTTTTTCCCTGCTGTTCCTCTTTCAAAATTCTCTTTGCTTTAATCCTCAGACACCATCCCAGAGGACTACGAGACGTTCCGGGTCCAGCAGGACTAATCCCCGTGGAATGTCCCTCCGGCCCAACCTGCTTCCCAAACCGTGCTCGCTCCCGCTCTGGAATCCTGCCCCAAGAACTGTCAGCACCTCCCACCGCGCCCTCACAGCCTCCAGCTCCTCTTCCCCGACAGCAAATCCCTTAAACCGCTACACAAATCCTCTGGGAAGGGCAGAGGTGGAGACAGGGAGTGTGACCAGAAGCCTGAGCTGCTGCAAGCCCCAGCTCGCGGCCGTGCTGGAAGCTCCCTGCAGCAGCTGGGATGGTTGGAGTAAGTTTGGCGTGGACGATTCCCAGGAATCTTTTCCCTGCTCCAAGGCTCCTGAGTGTGAGTGTTGATTTCCTTTTCGAGACCTGCTGCAGAGCAAACCCAGCACGAGTCCGAGAAGGGCGCGCGGAGCAGCCTCGGTACGAGTTGCTCATTTTAATAAATAAAAAAGCACTTTAAGGAGAGAATCTTTGTTCTGGAACGCTGGATAATAAACACTTGGAATGTTGGATAATAAATTCTAGATTTCTCCTTGGTCACGTGTGTGTTCTTTCCCCTCTTCTGAAGCTTTTCCCTTGCAGATGTGGAAGGGAGGAACCTTCCAGGGCTGAGAGAGCCCTGGGCTGGACTGGGAATTTCCTGGGAAGTGCCAATGCGTGGAGGCACCTTTTCCTCCAGAACCTCCCTCTCCCACCCATTTCCTGGGTGAGAGCTCCACCTGTCCAACCCCACGTGTAAAACCCTCTCACCAGGTAGCTCTGGGCACTCAAATTCTCGTTTTTTCTTTCAAAATTCACCAACTCCCCCAGAGTCCCCACCCCAGGGAGCCCCAGAGCTGTGCAGGGCCCACAAACACAACCAAGGCCAGGCTTAAGCGAAGCAGAGCTGTCACCAGGAGACCTCAGAACTCAGGGAACGTTTTGGGGACAGTTTAAATTCAGACCTCACCGTGTTTTAGAGCAGCTGCAGTTTCCTCTCGAAGAGTCCCCAGTTCAGTTGTCAACCAAAACAATCTGATTTTGCCGTTTCTTTATCGACACTGAACCGCCCCAAACCAAGGACAAATGAAACTGAGAAAAAACCGAGCAGCCAGAGGCAAAAACGTTTGAATTTTATTCCATTTCCTTTACAAAGAATGCAAAGATACAGAGACAGAAGCCTTCACACAAAAAAGTAAAGGTGGGGAAGGGATGCACACGGAGCTGAGCTGCGTTTTCGCATCAGGTCTGGTTGCAAACACTTAAAGCCAACGTCAGTTTTCCACTTCACCCAGAGAAAAACACAACAAATAAACCTTGGCTGGCGCAGGGACGACTTTTCCTGCACTTCTGTGCCCCTGCTGCTGCACTGAGCAGGGTTTGTTTGCATAAATCAGTGAAATCACCCACGAATCGTTCGAATAGAAAAGGTTTTGCTTGTCCAAAGCAGCATTTTTTAGGCTGAAAATGCATCGTTTTGGTTTTTTCCCCCCAAACTCAGCACCCTCCGCCAGGTCGGGTTTAGCTGCCACTGAGTCAGAGACGCTGCTGGGTTGGGTTGGATGAAATCAAACTTTCCCTTCAGGAAGCACCTTCACTTCCCCTTCCACAGGGAATCCAGTCAGGAATGGGGCTCCCAAAAGGTCAGGAAGGGCTCAAAGCTCTGATTCCTCCCCAAAATAACCCTCGGTGTCTCCTGTCCTGTTTTATCAGGGTTTATGGGGTCCCAGGGCTGGGGATGTGTCCAGGGGAAGCTGCCCCACCCCGGCCCCTCCGACTGTGCTGCTGCCTCTGCCAGGAATATTCAGGGTCCAGCAAGGTTTGGCTCAATGAGCCTTAAGCCCCCCAAAATTTCACCCCACAAACATCACAGAACTTCGATATCCAACATCTCCATCGCCTCTGTCTCCTCATTCAATACCTTAAAAATTCCCAATTTGAGCCGAACTGAACCTTTTCCCCTCAAAGGTGACATCAGACAGAAGCCAGGATATTTGGGAAGGGCTTTTCCTGCTGGACAAACAGGAGAGATCTGGTTGAATTCCAAAAATTCCCTTTTTAAGGCATAATTCAACTCAATTTCTATGAGCAAGTTCAAGAGCCCGTTGGTTTTTCCTTCAGGAATTCTACAACTCCAGTGACAGAAACCATTCTTGGGTTTAGAACGGAGACTTTTCATCCCTTTTTTTCCCTAAACCACAGCGGGAAAGAGCGGGATTGAGGAATCCCTGGGAATGTTCAGGCAGCCACGTGGAGCAATCCCAGCTCCGTGTCTGGAATTACGGACGGGAGGATTCTCCAGGGGCTCACACGGACCAGGAGGTGACACCAGGGTGGGTTCACCTGGGTGTGTCCCTCGTCCCCTCAGGGGTTGGGGCACCGGGCAGGGAAATCAAAGACCCCAAGACAGAACCATCAGCTGTGTCCAAGCCCCAGCTCCAAGGTGGCTCCACTACAACTCACCAGCGCACGGAATGAAGGAAAACACCAGAACTTCACCCAAAGGACATTAAAATCCAAGGATTTTAGGCCTGACCCAGAGCCACCAGCACGGCCGGGCCCTCAGAGCTGCCTGTCCCTGTCCCCAGGGCCACCACGGCTCCGGAGCATCCGGACAACGCCCCCAGGAAGTTCCACCTCCACATGGGGAGAACTTCCCATGGATGTGGCAGAGCCAGAACAGCTCCAGGGAGGGCCTGGGGACATCCCAAACCCACCTGGCCACGCTCCTGTGTCCCTGCTCTGGGTGGGCAGAGGTTGCACTCCAGAGGGCCCTTCCAACCCCACTATTCTGGGATCATCCTCGGGGATGAGGATCCCTGTGGGTCCCTTCCAACTCAGGATATTCCAGGATTCCAGGGCTGGAATTGTAGGACTCAAACTCAACCCCTGCTCTTAACCCCCAGGAGCAATTCCCCCACGGCCCAGCTGCCTGTGGGATTCTCTCCTTTTCCTTCCACGCTCTCCCCTCCCACCCCTCCACCCCCTGAAGAAAAGAGCCAGCGGATTTTACCCCTTTAGGCCTTTATTTTGATAAAATTGGTCAAGCCCACATAAGGCAACGCACACACGGCTCCGCCCGCCCCCCGCCCGCCCCAACCGCCTCGGAAAATAAATAACACAAACCAAGAGAGGAGGACTCCATGTAGTGTTTGGCTTTGCAGTATAGAAATTCCACACAATGATTTCGTTGTGTTGTTTGTTTTTTTTGTTTGTTTTGCTTTGTTGGTTTTTTTTTTTTTCCCTGTTTAAAAAGGTAAAAATGATTTATAATACACAGTCAGAATGTCGTGGTGCCCGCATAGAAAACCGACATGCAATCCATGCCTACACTGCGCCGTATAAATAAGATGCAACTCAAAATACAAAGAACAGGAACACTACAAAGTTTAATTCTAAGAGGGAAGGGAGGGTTTTCTCTTTTTGTTTCGTTTTCCTGGTTGTTTTTTAAAAAGGACAGACACACGTAACAAAGGCTACCTGCGCTTTCACATTGCCATCACAGTGACGGGGGGGCCGTTGCTCCGAGGAATAAACGCGCTGGTTTTGGGGTTTCTCCCGAAAAAACAGCCAAGGTCGGGATCTACGGGGGGAGGAGGGGCCTTCCTGCTTCCTTCGTGTCCAGAGGGGGTTTCCAGGGTCTTTCCTTAATCGTTGTTCGGATAAAAATCTGAGTTTTTACGACCGAGGGTTTGGTTTTGAGGGAAATTTAAGTGGTTTTGGACGTTGTCGGGCGCTGCTTTTAGGTGAACTTGGGGCAGCTTCTGCTCTTGGAATCACGGAATTGAGGTTGGGAAAGGAGCCACTGAATCAGGCTTGGAAAAGAACCTGAATCAAGGCTGGAAAAGAATCCCCAAATTAAGGTTGGAAAAGAATCCCCAAATTAAGGTTGGAAAAGAATCCCCAAATTAAGGTTGGAAAAGAACGACCGAATCAAGGCGGGAGAAGAATTACGGAATCAAGGCTGGAAAGGAACAACCAAATCAAGGTTGGGAAAGACCTCCAGGATCATCAAACCCAACCTCCTCTGAGCTGAAGGTTCATCCACGAGAGCTCTTAAAAACGAATTAACCAAACCACCCACGAGACCTCGGAGGAGGCCGTGGAACCGACACGGAACCGACGGCTCCCGAACCGATTTCGCGGCCGTTTCTGGAAACGTTTTCCCCTCTTGAAAATGAGAAGTGAGCCCAGGGGGCAGAGCCCAGCCCGGGCTGCGTGTGGGGGGCAGGGGGCAC
>VZRR01006123.1:0-49535 GCA_013398015.1 Oreocharis arfaki
CAGTTTATCACCCTAATAAAACAGCTTCATATTGCACTTTCACCAGCTTAAACACCAGCCCAATTCCAGTTAAAACAATTTCTTTAGAGGTTTATCTGCTGTCTCTGTGGTGAGCTGAACACGCCGAAGCTGCTCCTAGCACACAAAAACTCTTGCAGCTGCAAGAGCAAACCTAAAGTGTTTAATCTCTTCTGCTTCATCAAAGCAAACCCACCTGTTTCTGTGAGTTTCAAAAAGTCTGTCATCCTTTCTATTGCCAATTCACCACCCAAGAGTAAAATTCATATTCTCTTCATTTGTTAGTTTACTTCCCTGTCTTTGCCCACAGCGTATCATGATAAAAGCATGCACCAAGCACAGTAAGCATATTCCACAAATAAAACAGATATAATTATGCCTTATTCACAAAAAAAATCTATTTAAGATCCATTGTTGAATCTCAAAAACCAAATGTTAGTCTGTATCAGAACAATATTACTAAGCATAAACCTATGTAAGAGTAACATTGTAAAACTTAGTTAATCTTTTCTATCTTTGCTTTGAATTAAATATTGTAACTAAAAAGTCTGAACTTTTTCTGTAAAATATATATAACTGCAATTTTCATGCACAGAAAAAAACTTATATGCCTATTCACTCCTCTAAGATTCCATTTTTCACCACAGTTAACTTATTTCAGCAAAATAACAAGTCAAAAACATTGGGGAAGCTCCTGTGCAAAGGAATAAATAAATACTCACTCCTCCCCACTTCCATTTTTTTTTCATGCCACTCAGGAAAAAAAATCTGCTGCTCAGGTTTTTTAATGATTTTTAGGCAAATAAAAGGTCACTGAATCCTATAGAAGAATCTACCACAAACCACCTTTTTTTTTTTCTAAGAAGAGAAAGTGCAGTAAACCACAGGACTTACATTATTTTCCACCCCTCTAAGTGAAGGTTCAAGGAGTCACTTCTTTCTGTGCAAGAGAAGCATTATCTCAGCCCAGCTGCCTCCCAAGAAATAGTTGGGAAAACCTCTTCACTGCCTTGATCATCTCTGTGTCCCCTTCCAGCAATCCCTCACCACTCTGGAGACGCTGTTCCTCCAGGAACTGTGCTATTTGTACATGGGGGTGTTGAGGGAGGTGTCTGTGCGAGCCATGGAAGGAGCTGATGTGATTACACAGGGTCTCCTGGGAAAGGCAGAAGCCTCAGCTGGGGAGGCTCCAAGCTGAGCATTTCTCCATGATCTTGTTTCGTCCCTGGATTTCTGAGCATCTTTTGCAGAAAACCAGGAGTGAAGCTGAACGAAGTGGGTGGGGAACACGGAGGAAAATGTGTTTGTCAACCTCACAGTAGGAGATTTCTGCACTGTAACAGGTTGTTTGTAAAAGGTTTTCTTTGATTATCTCAGTTTCAATTCTCTGCTTTAGTACAGTCCAAAAACACAAGGGTGAATCTATAAAGTGAACTAGAAAACTATGACTGAAGCTGAGTGGAAGACTGGAAAATTGCTGGCTGTTACCTCTCTCTATGTGTGTGTGTGTGTGTGTAAGTTTATGTGCGTGTGTGCAGGTATGTGCACAAATATATAAATAAAATGTCAGTGTATATGTAAGATTTATATATATGGGTTGTTCAGGGTATATACATGGTTGTTCCAGGGCTGCTCAGCCTGGAGAAAAGAAGATTCCAGGGAGATTTAGAGCCTCTCCCAGTACCTAAAGGGGCTCCAAGAGAGCTGGAGAGGGACTTGGGACGAGGGCGTGGAGTGATGGGACAAGGGGGAATGGCTTCACGCTGAAAGGGGGCAGGTTTAGATGAGATGTTAGGATGAAATTCTTTACTATGAGGGTGATAAGGAACTGGAACAGATTATCCAGAGAAGCTGTGGCTGCCCCACCACTGGANACAGATGGGGCTCTGAGAAACCTGGGACAGTGGAAGGTGTCCCTGCCCATGGCAGGGGGTTGGAACTGGGTGATCTCTAAGGTCCCTTCCAACCCCAACCATTCTATGATTCTGAGATTCATACTGATTTTATACAGATGATGATATAGGCAAGAAGTAGATCAGAAGCCTGGGAGAATTCTCTCACTCCTGAGACTCCTGCAACTCCCTGGCTGAAGCCACTGTTGGGTAGGATGGGAGAGATCTTTGTTTTTGCAGCTGTGTGTGCCCTCCTAGAAAAATGGGATGGGGCTCATTCCCTGGCCCTGAAGCTAAATAGCACAGTAAACTTCTGCCCATAAAAATGAGTTTTCTTATCCTTCAAGAATAGAGAGGGAAAACAGGACCCCACCTCCCTGAGGAGGGACTCCAGAATTTTAGAGGATCCTTCCTCTTCTGCAGGGGAATCAGGTTTTCTCTCTCGTTTCTCTGTGTGGTTTGCTTAGGGACAGAGAGTGTGATCTTATGGCTAATCTGGTCCAAAGGATCAGTATTTCTCAATTGCCCTGGCTGATGAACTTTGTAAGACAGAAAGAAGACATCATCTCTACATTAAGCATTGCCTGCACAAGAAAAGGATTAATTATCAGACACGAAAGAGAGAAGCTAAGAATGATACAATCATTACAGATAATACTCCACTTTCAGGATGTCCAATATTGCACTAGTTAAAATGAGATAAATCAAAGGAAGGAAAGCCAGCTGACCCCTGAATTGAATATGGGATGGTGCCTCTCCAGCAAGAGAACGCATCAAAAATGGGAGCACTGCTTTGACACCAGAGATCTGAGTGCTGGATCCTTCCCTATACTAAATACTGTCAGGACTGATAAAATAATTTGTTACCCCATCTGCATTTAGCCCTCGGCAGCTTTGAGGAAGAGGTTGAGGTAGAATAGAAATTTTCAAGGGAAGTTCTCCTCCAGCATTCCGAGAAAAATTCTGGGGTTTTTTTCTGCAGAACTAGTGTTTGTAGCCAATCTCCTCCTTTCTTTAAAGTTACCTTCTTTCAAAGCATGCAGGGCTGTGAGAAATGGGGGAAAGAACTCATGGTGGGACACCAGATCTCTTCCTTTGATATGGTGGTGGAAAATTGCTTTGTCCAGAGCTTTGCTTCATTAAGCTCTAAATTTACTGAGTGTTGCTGTAGAAAGTTAAACTCTGTCCAGGGTGTTTTGGACAGGGCACTGCACACAAAGTTTGATTTCATTGGAAGATACACGTGTGTAGTGGTAAGGAAGACTATCCATAAATGAAATTAGGAAATTTCATGGCAGGTTAAAGAGATAAAAGATTTATTAATCCCTCTGACTTCAGAATTGTCACCACTATCCCACTTCAATGTAATATCAGGTACAGAACAAATTCAATTCATATTATCTCTTGTTCCCTCCAAGCTACCTGTCTGTCATAGGTCCTATACAGCTTTTAAACCATCTGACATTAATTTCATGAAGCTTGAGCTGTTTGAAGCTTAGGTATCAATGAAGGTGGGTAAAGTTCATCTCCTTTGCATAAATATCTGCACCTCCCATTCACAGGGAAAGAACAGACAGATAATAAGGGTAGATTTTAAAACATGTTTATGCCCCCCAAAGAAATATATAGATGCCAAATAGGATTTTCAGTGAGAATGGCATTGCAATCAATGCTACTTAAGCTCCTAAACACTCTTAAGAATGACACTATAAAAGGTCTTTAGCACCAGTTACATACACAGCTTTCCTATCCATCTCCAGTGCTAATTTCAAATAACATTTAACCTAAAGTTAGAGATTTCACCCAGTCACTTATATTTCATCTAAAGTTAAAGATGAAGAGTAGGCTTAAAGCAGCAGCTGGTCTTGGCCTCCTCCCTATTAGTTAATCTCCTCTACTTCAGGGGGAAATATAACCTGCAGTTTCTAGGAGTTAAGGAATCATTGACATCTATGGGTGAAGAAAGCAGGACGGCATCTCATGTTTATCTCTGGCTTGCCCAGGTCCCTGTGCTAACCTTGAGATGGCCCAGACTGAATCAGAGATAAGATCAGCTCTCAGTGATTAGAAACATCCCAGGGTGTTTCCAAAGGGAACTTTCTTTTACAGGCTCCTCTCCAGGTGTATCCTTGTGTCTCCTGAGCTATCCAAGCCCACTGGCTGCTCATGGCCAAGGGGTCACTAAATCCTTTCTGGCAGCCAGCCTGGTTTATCCCAGTGACTGCTTGAAAAAGCAGGTGTTTCGTGTTCTCTGCGAGGCAAAGTAGCTTTGGGTCACAGCTCTCTGCAAAAGGCAGCAAATGCATGAAAAATGCAAAATTGTTGAATTGCAGGAGCTGAAAAAATGCATATTTAGAGGAAGGTGAGAGAAGCAGCACTCTGGGCTCCCCTGGCTGCACTGACGAAATCTCCTTTGAGTATAAGCAGGAATTTGGATCCCACCTCCTTTTAAATGTGTGGGGAGAAAACAGACAATCCCTGCTGGGGAGGGAGGGTGAGGAACCTTTGGCATTGACTTTTCCTTCCCTGTCCAAAGTTAAATCCTCATTTTTTCCAACTGGGCTCAGAGCAAAGCTGTTTGAGTCGCCTCTACCCCATCAGTAGGAAAAGTGAAGAATCTCCTTCCTGAATCTCAGCAAATTCAAGTCAATGAGAGCAGCTGGAGGGAGATAAACCTCAAGCTAGAAGAAACTTTAAAAATTAGAAATGTAAATGCTGCCATCACAAAATCCAAACCTTGCTAAATGAAGAAGAAAACCAAAAAGCATTCTGCATTTGTAAGGAATAAATGTAAAAATAGTCTACAAAAAATTAAGGTGTTTGGAGGGAAAATGTGGAGAGGTATTTAGAGAGCTCAGCAATATCTGCATTCACAAATGATACAGAAATAGTTTGATGGAAGAAGGCAAATATTTGATATTAATGGATATTTGAACTTAAGAAAAATTAATGCTTAAAGACAAGCGAAACATTCGTGTGATGTATGTTTGTTATTAGGAAAGAAGAATATTCATTAAATATAAAGTAGTTTAATCTAAAATAAAGCTGTTCAGCTTTAAGTGAGAGTCAAATCGCCCTTCAGTTTTACCCTCCACAGCTTAGCAATAACTTTGAGGTAGGGAATGGTTACTTAAAACCGGTACAAAATAATTTCATTTCTTGGTTCTTTTAGAAAATACCTCCTACCAGCTTATTTCTGTGTGATTCCTGAGGAAGCTGTAATTGATATGTGTGCACATACCTTTCTGTCCTGATAAATGGTGCTGTTCTATGGCCATTTAGGGAGTAAGAAATGGAAGGTGGATTGTGAAAAGTTATATATGATATGCAGCAATCAGTATCTCTCCAGGTTTCTACATAGATTTCATCACCATAGTAACAGGAACACAATGGTGAATACAATGGCAGCTTTAATTGGGGGAAAGAGGATGAGTTTCACGAGTGCAATCCCTTTTTAATTTATTTCTGGGCTCTCACAGCATCATCAGATTTGGTAAAGATTAATTTCTGCCTTTTCCTGAGAAGTTAGATACGATTTGGAAATCTCTGATGTAAATTCCTTTTGCCTTTCACTATCACCTTCTTTTCAGGATGCAGTGTGGGGTTTTGTTTGGTGACTGATCCTCATTTTTCATGTCATAAAGATTCATCAATCAGAACCATTTCAACTGCATGATGTGGGAGAAAGGAGATGAAAACCAAATAGGAAGTGTTAGTGTCTAGTTTATAAAAACAGATCTGAATTCATCCTCTGGAAAAGGAAAAATATCAGTGTTGTGATGTTTTTCCTTCACTGTTGACTATTTCATGCTGTAATTCAGTGACAGATTTGAGATATTCAATGCAGAATTATGTAGTCACTAATCAAAGAGAATCTTACACATTCTGAACAGCACAGCTCTAACTAAAATAATAAACTACAGCTTTTCAATTGAAACCATTGTAATTTCTAATGTCAGCCAGCACAGACTGGAACAAATTATTTTGCAACTTCAGTGCAAGTAATATTTCAGTATAAAAATTAAAAGAAATTTAGAGTTAACTGACACAGTTTTACACAGATAAGATAAAGACCATAACACCCATCTCATACCTTTTTTCCCTCTCTAGGATAAGGTTTATGTAATAAATTTCCCATTTTTGGAGATGTATTGTTGATTTTATTTGGTTAATGAAATTATGGTATGAAAACTCACCTCCCAAATGCTGCCTGTCAGCTCAGGAGTTATGTTCACCTGTGCATGTTGAAGCTTTTCAATGTTTTGGGGATTTTTTTATAGCATAAGGGAAACTGAGACCTTCTGGCCAAAAGAGGAAATCCTCATAAATTGCTGTTTATGGGACGAGTATTAACATATGTGGGATTTGTGGCCCAGTGTGAAACTGAGGGAATGATGCTGCAGAGAGGTTCCAGTGATTTATGAAGGCTATTTGTTGCACAGAGATTAGAATAGCTTTTATCATATATTAGGTTGCTGCTTTGCTTTAAAAGAATAGCTGAAGCCATTTTCTGATCCACTTAATAGTGAAGTCTTAAATGGTTTGAAGTAGTTAATTGGCATTTTTGTCAAAATAAAAGACCTAGGATAAAGGAATCTCATTTCCTTTTGTCAGAGGATGAAATTCTATTAAAAAAAAAATCATGATGATGTAAAATTCAGACTCCTTTGAATGGATAATTGTTATTACACAGTAACAGGAAATTGCTTTCTCTGTAAGTATGTATTAAAATCATTCTGTTACATACAGTAATCTCCAGCTTGCTAAATGGTCCGATGCACATTTCCATCAGGAAAATTTGCTTATCGTCTACTCAAATGGAAAAATATGGATTGCTCTTCTCTCTCTCCTCAGTGGCCTATCAGAATAATACTAAGAGAATTAGAGTAGTGAAGGAAATAAAGTTGTAATATTAATATTCCTAATATTGCTTCATCAAGGAGCATTAGGTGTATCTAGAAATTTCCCTCACTCTTCCAGACACTGGATATTCACACATTGAAAGGCCTTCTTTTTTTTTTTTATCCATTATATCTTTATTTTTATGAAGAAGCAAAACACAAAGATTTGATTATCTGAGGTAAACCAGAAGAAGATATCACACCCTGGAATTAAGGTCCAGATGGGTCAGAGTGAACCACAGCCTTCGGGAGAGGCAGGTTTTAAGGACCTAAACACAGAGTAGAGTGGATGAGCTATTTAATACATAATAAGATGATTGACTAAAGCATCTGTTTGGCAGAGTGTGGTTATTTAGAGAGTGTATTATTCATCAGATGGGAATAGCTGAAAAAAAAACAAGTGTCAGGCACTGTCTAGAAAATGAGGCCCTCTTAAACAACACAAAATGGTTGTAAAGGAAGATCTAAACTGCACAGTCCCTGACAGATCAGTGTGCCAGGTGATGCACTGAGAACTGCACGCTTTATTCTTCCCACCTTGCCTGGAACAGAGGAGTTCCTCACTGCCTGCTCTCCTCAGCAGCTTCCTGCAGGAATCCTCACTTTTTCCTTGGTAATCTTGATATCATAATTCTGCACCTATGACATGTTTCTGTGAGGTCTTTTTTTCAGCATTTTCACCTCTGTTTTCATGGTTTCCTGTCTGATGGTGACCTTGCTGGCTCTTGTAGTCTGTGGTACAACAGAAGTGAGCATATATATTTTTAATAGTATTTTTTCTGAATTTTTGTTCATTTTCAGTCGGTCTTTAAACTTCTTGTGCAACAGGAGTGTGAAAAGAGGCCCAATTAATGGCCAAGGCACCAGTTCACTACCACAAGGCTTTATAATCCAGTGTCTCAAAAGAGCTCAAGAGCCCCAGCCAGTCTTTCTGATTTGAATTCAGCAGGTTCATTCCAGGTGGGATGTGTAAATCCTCCAAATGAGGGCCCAGATTCTGAGAAGAGCAGCATAAATGGTTTGGGAAAGGAAGAAAAAATTCTGTGTACAAGAAACCACCTTAATCATAGGATAACTCCCTGGGTATTTGCAAATTGTTGTGTCCTTTGAGCCAAAGAGAAATTTAATTTATGATATTAAAGAAAAATTAATTACCTTTTAAAATATATGGGAAGGATTTATTTTTTTTCTTTTTTTTTTTTCCCTGAAGTTGTGCTTATGTGGAAATTAAGACCTTTTAGACATCAGTGATCAAGAACTTTCTTTAAAGAACAGCAGGAAATGACTAACACAAACATGCAGTGAAACCATCCCGTCATTTACACAAAGGAATCTTCCTCCAGCTCTTTAATGGACTAATGCATGCTGGATTGTAATGGGGCTAATTTGCTCAACACCTACTTAAGGAGAAGATGCTGGGGTGCCTGATTTCTCCCCTCTCTTGGGTCTGCAAAAGCAACATATTGCCTACAGGAAAGCATCCGTGACACTTTGATTGATGCAGCGAGCTGCAGCCAATGCATAATTGGATGATGCTAAGAGAAGTGTCTGAAATTGCCTCTCAGAAGCCAGGCTTTAAAAGTCTATCAAATTCAGCAAACAGAATGGAAAAAAATGTCAGGGATTTGTTCCATCACTCATCTCACCCTCATCTTTTCAAGCTAAAACTGGAGGTTTGAATCTGTGGCAACAGGAACACGCGGCTGGAAGGGCAAAGGGATTTTCTCCTGCTATGAAATGTGTAATGTTTGAAGCACCTGCCACAAGTGTTCTTGTGTCAAAATAATGTAAAAGCCAGAGGAAGTAATAATCTGAAATAACATCAGTGTCTCATCTGTGTAAGTCATCCTAATATCTCTTGCAAGACATGAGCTTCACTCTTGTACAAAAGAGAAAGTTCAAGCAATCTGCCTCCCGTTGTTGGCACCTGGTGTAACATACCACGGACACACGAGCACATTTACACCTATAAATGCCAAAATTGGGTGTTTTCTTCCCAAGTAAATCAAAGGTTGTGTAGCTAGGGCCACACTTTTATGTTATAAACATTTCCATTCTTATATACTTACAAGGCTCCGAGCATTTGCTGGGTGCCAGACAAGAAACATGTTCAACGAAAGATTTGTAGAGGCTGGTTTGACTCTCGTAATCTTATCCATCAGCTTTTTGTCAGGCAATTTCTTGCAACTCATAAAATATAAAGAAATGAAAGTTGAAAAGGGAAAAAGACGGAAAAAGGTGAGATGGAAAAAGGTGAGAGGGAAAAGGAAGGAAGTGCTTGTGTTTATGCTCAAGCTTCATACAACATCCTGCTCAGTTACTGAGCCTATTCAGTTCTGCTGAAACTAGATTCAGTCTCTTTTTCTCTGGGTAGGAGGCTGACTTTTGACATAAAGGATCTTTTCCTTTGCCAAAACAAACAAAAAAAAAAAAAAAACAAAAAACAAAAAACCCCATCAGTTCACAATACCAGAGCTGGTGCATTGTGTTGGGATTACTTTCTAAGGTAGTGAAATCTGGCGTTTTCCGCACAGACACACAAAAAAGGTCTATAGGGATCTTTACAGCAATGTTGGTACATTAAAACCTTTTATTGTGAGGTGTTTGGTCCATCAACAGACTCTGATTTAAAATTTGAGCAAAAGCTAAAGGGATGGTGTTAATAGTTGGGTTTGATTACATCCAAAACTCTCACAATTTTTGGGATTTATGGGAACATGCATGCTCCCATTTTTCACTTTCAGCACTGGGCAACCTTAGAGCTCTCTTTATTCATTTTTTGGGGTACATGTACTTGGGGTACATGATGTATCATGTGGTTCCTAAGCGTTTGGGAAGGGCAGACTTTACAAGGTTCCTGGGGATTTGCTTTGCTGCCTGTTGTCTGAGGCCAGTCAAAACCTTTCCTCTCCACTGGGGTAAAGGTCTTGAAAATTCAACTTCAAGTTTAGCAGAGCTGGCACCAGGAAAAGGCAACCAGCCTTATTAACCCAGTAAATACCTCTATGCTCTTCCACACCATAGAAAGATGGAGTTAGACAAAAGCCTTGCAAGAAGGATGGAATGAAATTTGTTTATGCAGAGAAGCAGGTTTACTAAATCACCTTCAGAAAGCCAGAAAGTGTTTTGTGAGAAGACAGCTATTACTCCCCACACATTTACAGTGATCCCCTCTTTAATCCACGAGAGATGGGCACTGTGGAAGCGGTGGCCACAAATCCGGGTCTGAAAATGTGGATTTTCCAGTGAGGAGAGGCCCACTGGGCACTGAGCACTGGCAAGAGATGAGTGGGGCAATGAGGCGGCCCCTGGAAATGGAAGCCAACCCAGCCCATTATTTTCGCTTTACTACAGCTGAGTGTAGCATTCAAATCCATTAATTCACATCACCAAACCTGGAAATATGGAGACAGATTTCAATTTACTTCTTATCTATTATTCATGGCGTGCTATGAAACATTATGGAGTTAATTTAATTGCACTACAATTAAAATACCTGTTTCTGTGTACATAGGTAAACATGCAAAATTTAAAACCTTAAATGAAGATGGTTGTTGTCACTGTTTCTGTAATCACTGAGATGAGCAAATAGGTTCTAAAATAATAATTTTTGTTTTTACCATTGCCCCGTCTTTAACAAATAGAAAAGCTTTTCTCTAAATGTTTGCTCATTTGTATTCTCGACCCTGGATAATTTCAGAAAGAACAGCCATGCTTAGTTCTCAGTCCAATAATCCAAGCAGATTCTTTTAGCTGTTCCAAGCACGGAGCATGAGATATTTAATGTCAAATTTATTTATTTCGATATATCTGATTTTACATGGGATTTTGATTCAGCAGAGTGATACATAATACACCGAAGTCTGTGGTGGTCCAACTGCTCCCCTCCCACTCCCTTAGGCTGCACTGAGATCTCAGAAATGCTCATTAGGCCTCAGCCTTGATGAACAGCTCCTGGGCTGAGCTTATCAGGATCACTGTTGGGCTCCCAGGAACTTGGGCTGTCTAATGAGCTCCTGCTTTTTAACCAACAGCCTTGGAAACTTATTTTTCTTACCTAAATGGCAGCCCAAGTGGAACAACGTTTTTGTTACTGAACTTCCGAAGAAAGTTACCAACCCAAATTATGTCCAGGATGGAAAATTATCATGACTTAAGCCATCCCTCTTGTGACCCTGTAAGCAGCAGTCCAAGGTGAGATCCTTTGAGCTCTCCTGGAATGCAGAGGGCTGTGACCAGAATCTCCCTCTAAATGGGGCCTCTTGAGCTCATGAGCTCTCCAGGTTGCTGTGCTCAGAGGGTCGGTGCCGAAAGCTGATGGTGGGGCCTGGGCTGACACTCCCACTCCTCATGACTCAAAAATTCATCCACTGAGAAGATGCAAAGGCATCTGCCCTGAGCACTTCACTGAACCTGAGTGGAAATTTTCACGTTGTACAGACTCCTTTAGGTCCATGTGTGCGTGAGTGTGAATATTCTGTAGCCAATGTACCAGGAATGTTGTTTTCTTGGGTTCATTAAAGTCTTGAGTAGGGGTTTGAGTGAGTTGCTGTTGTGCTCAGAGTAAATTCCACAGAATCTTCTGTTAAATTGTTCAAATTAGGCTATCAGTTAAATGCTGTTGAGCTTCAAATGTTGTTTAAACCTTTAGGCCTAAACTGTTGGTCAAGTCCAGGGCTAAGTTTGGCAGGATGATCCACTGTGAACCTTGTGACTCTACAGGAGGATCTCCCTTAATCCATTTTATCCTGATGCTTTCTCAACCTGTTTTTCCATCCCCAGCCTCCAAATAGGTCATTTTAGCTTGATTTTAGTTTTAGACTGATTGATTTTAGATTTTAGCCCCATTTTTCTGTGTGCTTTAACCACCTAGTAAGTAGTAGAGTGAACTTCATCACACTTTCACTTTCATGTTAAACCTGCTTTTGCCAATGATTCTTTGAGCAACCTAAAGCACCCATTTGTGACAAAATCACAACACAAATAAAAGGTTGCACTTAGCTAAATACGGCGACATAAGATTTCAGTCACAATGCCCGTGTGAGCTCCATTGCCCTCATGTTGGTGGATTTCCAGCTGTATTAGAAAGTGCAGCTTGCACTGATTTTACCCATCCTTGTACATTACTAATCTCTTTCCTATCTGGATTTTTGGGGGGTCTGCCATCTGTATTATTGGGCATTTCTAAGGGGTGACCCCCCATTCAGGAAAGTGAGGGACATTAACTACTACCCATCATGTTTTATGTTCTGGCAGCCGTGGATCATCTGCCTTGTGCGGACCTGGCAGACAAAAAGATTTATAGGAGGAAGCTGAAGATAACTGCAATGGACATAATGGACCTAAGCACAAGTGTTTTATTGAATGGGATGTCAGAGAGCCTGATAAACGAGTGATGGGCACCATGCGTGTTTAGGAAGGAAATGTCATTCTCTAGAGGTGCTGTGGTGGAGTCCTGTTGCTGCTGCTTTTATTAAAACTTACTGTTATCTCGTTGAAAGGGGGAGAAACTTTCTGTACACTCTGTTCAGGATGGGCTGGGGGGTAAGAAACAGCTGGAAACATTTTGGTGAATTTCTGTGCACAGATGTTGGAGAATCTGTCTTCTCTTGCAAACACAGGTTTCTGGCTGCAGCAGTTACAGGCTTCACTTCAGTTACAGGCAGCAGCAAAAAACGCAACAAGTGAAGAACACAAGGATGACTTTTTTATTTGCCTCATCATATCTGTGTTATTACTTCAGTCACAAGCACAAGAAATAGATAATTGAAGTAAAGGTATTGATGCGGGGTGCTGTGGGGTGGCTGAAATCGCCGCTTTAACCCAAAAGCATCCCCTGCAAGGGATGCCCTGGGGGTGCAGCTCGGCACCTCGCAGGCCGACTTCCAGCCGCCGTGCCGATGGATGGCACCGAGACAGCCCCGCACCCAGGCCAGGATAGCTCATATGTTACCAGGAGCAAGGAGCGTGGAGGGCTCTGTGCATGAGTTCCGAAAGGTTTATTCCGAAGGGGTCAGAGGCGAAAGAGACCGAGCAGGCCTCGTGTACCAGCTTATAAGGGGTAACAGAAAGGGGGCTGGCAAAGCACCAGCAACCAATTACCTGGGGGCAAGGGGCAGGGGGAAGGCAGAGGGATACAACAACCAATGGGGGGAGGGAAGGGGTGGAGTGGGGGACCAGGTACCAGACAGGTACTGCCTGATGGGAGAAGAAGTCTTTCCCTGTAACCCGGGTCAGGGGAGCTATTTAGTTTCTGAGTTGACCCACCAGTGCAGGGGGTCTCCTGCACCAGGGATTTCTGGCATCTTGGCTTCTACTGTTGCCAGCTCACCCACCCCAACAAGGTATGAAATCTTTACTGATGAATTCTGAAGAGACTGCTGAGACTGGTAGCATTACTAAAATACTGCCTCTGGTTCAACCCTCTTCATTTCAAGAAAGGTATGAATATATAAAAGAAAACTTAGAAAAGAGTGGTAGCTTCCGGTGACCACTTCAAATTGTCCCTGGGGACAAATTCTGCCCAGTGTTTGGGCAGCAAGGTAGGGTGGCTGTTGTCTGAAATCTAGCTTATGAATATCTAACTTTGGAATGCTCCTGCATAAACCCAACTTCCCTGGAACCTGGAGAGGAAACTTCAATTGCTCTCAGCCTGGCCAGAATTCGAACAGCTCTGCATTAAGGTAATGACTATCATTAAAATCAGCTTGGCCTGTCTTACCTTAACTCCATGGAACCACGAAGCAGACAACTGCAACAGATTTGCCCAAACAGCTATATTTTCCTGAGAAGTTGCCAAAACATCTCTATTGCTCTTTCAAAAGTCTCTGAAGATCAATAAAACCACTTACTAAGTTGATGCCTCCACACATTTTCCCTGGAACTGGCAGAGCAAAGTGTCAAAACTTGTGCCACCACATTCAGCTCTGACACTGCCCAGTACCTTCATCCAGATACATCTAATGGATGAGGGTACTGAAGAAACTTGCAGAAAGAAATCTGACATGATTTGGAAGTCATTATTTGGTTCCCAGGGTTGGGCAGATGAGAAATCTCTTGTTAATTTGCCCTAGACTAGGGACTAGAAGTGCATGTCTAAAATAGCATCAATTGATAGACTCACACTCACAGGTTGTTGTTTAAAGTGTCTGTTTTAGCCATAATATTTAAGTTTGAAAAGCATGTGACTGCTGCCAGGTTTGCTTTTAGCTGGTGATTATTAACAAAAGTATTTAAACACAGTTCCTGCATCTTTGAAACTTTTATCATAAATATGGAATAATTTGTTCTACTTGGTCCCAACACAACAGATCTCTTCTCCATCACCTCTAGCCATAATCCTGACCTCTGCCTCAAGATGCTCCAGCTGTTGGGTGTGCTTTTCTTATGGAAGCATCACTCCAAACATGAGGTGTAAAAACGTATTTTGTGATGTCTTCTTGCACCACCTAAGTTGTGAGGATCTCTCATACTGCCTGAAAATGTTCAGCTCACTGATGGCTTTGGACAGTGACATTGCAGGTGACACACTTGTCAAGCACAATAACCTCTGGTAGGTTCAGGAATAAGATGGAATTATGAGATTCTCTTTCTGGTACCTTCCATAGCATCACAGAATGATTTGGGTTGGAAGGGACCTTAAAGATCATCCAGTTCCCACCTCCCTGCCATGGGCAGGGACACCTTCCACTAGAGGTTATTTCGTTTCAAATAACTTATTTACACACAGGGTCTCCTTTAAGTCCTGAGGAAACACTGAACAGTGCAAACATTGCAAGGTGAGCAGTAACTGAGGAACTGCAGGAAGTAAGAGCACAATTTCCACAAAACCTTTGGGGAGCCTGCTCTGAGTGATACAGTGCTACCACAAAAGGGGAAAAAAACTCATTTCCCAGGGATCTGTTTCATTCTATTTCTACACAGGAACAGTGACACATGGAAATGTAAAACAGATATCTGCACCACCAGTAAGGAGGCAATGCTGGTTTGTGCTCTACTGCTGGCCCTCTGAAATTCTCTGGGAGCTCTACACTTATGGTGTTTCCTGACTGGAGGGATTCCTTTGTTTCTGCTGTTCTGTGATTTAAGTATCAAACTTCACAAACAGAAAGGAATATTCTTCCTCTGTGTTCCAAGCACACCGAATTTCTCATGGAGTTCACACAAATCCAGGCAGTTTTACCTGGAGTAATTCATGGTTCCGGATTAACAGAATTGTCAAAAGCTCCCACCTGTTCACTGCTTTAACCCATCACCATTTACAGGCTTCTAAAGAACTCCACACTGCCTCAGCAGCTGAATTGGCTTTTGGACAATTCCAGCAGGAAGAAGCAGTAGCAGCTGGATATCATTATTCTTTCAACCCTGCAACAGCCTGCTAGGGCTATTTTAATGCTTAAGCAATACTAAAAATATGGTCAGACTTTTAAATTAGCCCAATGGTGAATTCAATGTTGCTGAAGTAACACAATTACTATGGATGTGTCCATGCCAGGTGTGATTTTGCCCAAAATTGCTGCCCCTGCAATGGAAATAAAGTATTCATCCTTAAAGTATTTCTAGTTTTGGACAGAGAACCTGGTGATGCATTCAAACAAATGATTTTTAATTGCAAAGATTAGACTGATTAATGTTTTAAATTCTCTTACATGGCTTTTCCAGTCTTTCCTTCTTTTCCAATATGCAAGAACAAAGCAGTCTTACTTCTTCTCTAAGAAACATTTCCTTTTACAGCGCTATAGAAAAATGCTTGAAACTACTCCTCTGGAAAGTCCAAGCACACAGAAGAACAATTTTATTTCTTTTCACAACCATGATGGTCTATGAGATACCAGAACAGTCAGCAAACAAGCACTTACTGAGAGCTGTGGCTAACTTGAAAGCCCAGGATAGAAAAAAAAGAGAGTTTTTACACTTTTTCCTAAACAATTTACAATTAATTTAGTACCTCTAGGCTGAAGGGTGTGATATTCACCCGCTTCACTGAAGACTGGCCACATGCTAAACCACAGTAAATGCTGCCATCTAATGGAATATGATTGTGGAACAAAAGCTGTTGGTTCCTTCCAGAGCTCATTCCAGCTCACCCCTAACAAAATTCATAGTTTCACCTGACCAGCATCACTGTGCATGAAACAGTCCAAGCTGGGCAGGAGACAGACCCACCCAGCACCTCTGCATCCCACTGCCCAGGGCTGCTGCCCCCTGAGTTCTCCTGAGAGCTCTGCAGACCCTCTTCAACAGCCTTTTTATCTGAACAGAAGCTGCTTCTGGAAGTAATCACAGGATCACAAAGGCTGGAAAAGACCCCCAAGATCATCAAGTGCACCCTTTGACTGAGCACCACCACGGCCACGAAGCCAGAGCACCAAGTGCCACATCCACTTGTTTTTTGAACACTTTCAGGGATGGGGACTCCACCACTTCCCTGGGGAGGCTGTTCCAATGCTTAACCATAAAAAATCCAGTTCAAACTATATTGTATCTGAGCTCTTTAACTCTTAGCTTTCCTGTGCTTTTATTTGTCCTGAAAATAGCTTAGTTTTCACTGTATCTGTCATATTTTAATAGTCTTTAACAAGGCAAAGGACAGCAAAAATTCATTACCCGATTGTTCTTGCTATTCTTGGCCTGAAAATGCTAAATCTTTTCTGGCTTCCTGTGAAAAGCCAAATATATTCAGTTTTCTTGTGCTAATAGGTGGCTACTTTGGAAAAATTGTATTACTGTTGTTCTACCTCTCTAATAACAGATTATGTCTTGTAATAAAATAAATTGAAGATACTTCTTAAAAACCAGACAAAAGCGTGTTAAGCATCTGAAGTATTTATTGAAGAATGTAAACTGGTCATATTCCAAATTCCAAAAAAATCAGTAAAATATTAGTACACATTGTTCATACATTTTTTTTTTCTGAATCAATGAAATAAATGCTTCCTCTAACTTTAATAAATGTTATCTCACAAGATACACCATGAACTTCGTTTCAGATTATTAAGTAGTGCTTTCTAGGGACAAAATACAATGATGGACTTTTATGTATAATTATTCTTTTCTGGAAACAATATCTCTTGCATAATGTCCTTTGATTTTGGTAACTGATTACAACAATTTTCATACACTGAATGATACAAAGAACAAATTATGTACAACTTTCAGGCACAGGCAACTGAGGATGACCTGTTAAATCTCTTTAGGTGTTTGTGTAAAGACACCTCAAAAATTCTTAGGCATAAACAAATCCATTCAAAGACATCAGGAGGAGGATGGTCCCAAAACCATCAAAATTAGAGGCTGATTATACTCAAGTGTCTTGAGTGAGCTCTTTTACAGAAGTGCAGTAATTATTTAATTTTGCTACAACAAAGCCTGGAAAAACTGGATCTCCCCAAAGAGATATACATTATTCTATATCCTTGTGTGTTTAGAAATAAGTGCTTACAACTGATCTTTACAGATTTCTTCTGTAAACACATGAACCAATGTAAAACTGACAGCTGAAAAAATTAACTCACCAACTCCAGTAGCTGAGGAAAAAAAAATCTATGGTTTGAGTTTCCTCCAATATTTACGACATAGTTGTTTAAATCTTAATTGCTTTAAGGAGCATTTGCAAATCTGAACAATTACAATACTTGAAGGCTGCCATCATTATTCTAAATTTAGAGTATTCTGCTCCGGGATCAAAGTATTATCTCCATCTGACAATAAGTGACATTGGTTTAACTGGAAATGCTGAAGCCTGGGGCAACCTTATGTGTCAAGCTTTTTGTTGTCTGTCTCAGCAAAGCCATCACAAAACAAAGGGAGGGATATGGAAGAAGCAGGACGTAATTTCTCCGTCTTCCTACCATTATTTTCATTAAGCAGTGATGCAAGAAGACTTTGCTTGTCCTGCAGTTCTCGTTCAAAGACAGCACTGTTACGTTTACAATGGTTTAAGAAGGATGTATTTTCAAGAGAACGTTGTCTCAAATGCCTCCTGAAGGCCCTTTGAATAACACAAGCTGACACTTCCTCTTGTTTTCTTCTGAGGGTAGAAGAAATTGGGCTGTAACAACTTTTAGACGGATTGGCAGCTGCAATCTTTTCTTCCATGTTCAATTCAAGATTATCCAAATCTCCAGCTTCTCCCAAGACCCTTTTAGTGAGAGCCAGCAAGATATCCAAGCAGTGGATCTTATCTCCACTAACTATAGGGATGTCCATGCATATGAGCTGGATTTTATTAGGCTTTGGGACACGCAAGGGGTCTGCCAGTGCATCTGCAAAGTCTGAAAGAGCAGAATAATCGATGAACTGTGTTGCCAGAGGATCAAACTTTGCCCATGTCTCATAAAACATATCAAAGTCATCCTCACAAAGAGGATCTGTGCTCTCCTCGGTAGCAACACTGAAGTTCTCTAAAATGACAGCTATGTACATATTCACAACAATGAGAAACGAAATAATGACATAGCTAACAAAATATAAAATACCAAAGCCCCTATTTATACAATTACTTTTCTCTGTCCCTGTTAAATTTAATTTGGGAGCACATGTATCAGATTGTTTCAGCACTGGGGTCAGAAGACTATCCCAGCCAGCTGATGTTGTAATTTGGAAGAGGCAGAGGATGCTACCACAAAAGGTTTGGAAGTTGAAAATGTTATCAATCCCGCCCTCCGCACGGAGACAGGCAAAGTTTGCCATGCCCACGATGGCATAAATGAACATAATCAGGAAAAGCAAAAGGCCAATGTTGACCAGTGCAGGAAGAGACATCAGCAGTGCAAAAAGAAGAGTTCGAATTCCTCTGGCTTTGCGAACTATTCTCAGGATTCGGCCAATCCGCGCCAAACGAAGAGTTCTCAAAACCGTAGGGGAGAAGAAAGTTCGAAAGACTTCGGAAACTCCAAGACCTTCGAAAGGCAAAAGAAAACAAAATGTTGTCAGGTCAAGTTAGTCAAATTAAGGTCTGCTTTGTTATATTCCGTGCTTTAAGTGTCGGAAGTAACACTGATCATAGTACACTGCTCTCAATATAAACACCAATTCTGAAATTCTTAGAAAAAAGCTTAGGTAAAGAAAGAAAAATTGTGATATCTTTCAATATTAAAGAGGTATCAAGATTTTTGCGTAGTTTGGAAGCTGTGTTCTCCCAAGTTTCTCTAATTTGGGGGGGTGAATTAATGCATTCGTTGCTCAAGTACCTAAAAAATCCTTTAAAATCCATTCAGGTCCTGTGCTGGAAGCTCTGGGGCTGTCTCTGAGCTGCTGTCTGAGTGCTACTTCTTCTGCAGGCCTAAATGTGAGACTTTGACCAATGCTTAGTACTCGAATGAGGTCAGAGAAGAGCAGGAAGAAAGTAAAGGAAAATTGTCTCAGTATTTATCCCCCATAACACCTCATTGTATGACGCTACTATCAGATTAATTAAGCAATAGCAATGCAAATGCTTACAAACAGAAGAGTAAAGAAGTCTTAATTTTTCTGGGTTGTACAGGATGGCAAAAGGCTGCCATGCTTCGGCAAGAAGCAGGGAACTCAGAGCAGTTTGTCTTTCCCATCCTTTATTATATGATATGACCTGAGCCTGAGTAGGAAGAACAGACAAAATAAACTGGATGAGAAACTAGAGCTATCTCTGAGCCTTTGCAGAGTAAATGATAAGCATCTAGTTTTATTTAAAGAGCCAAAAATATACAAGCCAGTTGTAATATTTTTTTTTTAAGTCAAGAATAGTGGTCCAGATTTAGAATGGCGTTGAGCAACCAAATTTTCCTGAGCTTTCGAAATCTGAAATTGAGCTCTGCCTTCTTAAGAGGAAGTCCTGGAAGATGAAATGAATCCCCATTTTTGATGCAAGTGTGTTTTTAACCTGAATTTTCTTTTACTGTGAAAAAAACAGCTAACTTGACAACATGTAATTTGAAAGCATAAAAAGTTAGACAACAATTTAAGTACAATAACCTAGAAAAGATGTTACTGAATTAAATTAACATTCTGTTAATTCCTCAATAAAAACCATACTTGAAAAATTTTGAAAACTCTGTTTACCTTTTAGTACTCTGCAACAACACAAGAGGAAACAAAAATACATCCTTTTAGAATGAATCACTTAGCAGATAGCTTGAAAAAGTAAAATGGATCTGGAATTTGTTTATCAAACATATGTAGGTGGTTACTTCATTCTGGAATTTGGCTTAATATTGGTAAGACACATTACCTGACCTAATGATTGATACTTACTCACTATTGAAAGGACCACAACACTGAAATCAAACACATTCCAGCCGCTTCCAAAGTAGTACTGCCTCAAGGCCAGTATTTTTATAACACATTCTGCAGTGAATACAGCCACAAAAAAGTAGTTGATTTTATTAAGAACATCCTTGGTGCCTTTCTGGTTGTTTTCTGCCATCATAACAATCATGTTTAGACAGATGAAAACGACGATGGTGATGTCAAAAGCTTTGTGAGATACGATGTCAAACAGCAATCCTAGGAATGCATTCTGTGGAGAGAGTGAGAACTGCTCAATGCCACTTCTGAGACCCAGCCTGCATTCAAATATTAATCAGTAATTCGTGCTTAGAAAAGGAATTAGAGATAAATTAATTAACATAAATTAACATTAAAGATATATTAATTAACATAAATTTAACAATAAGCTACTAGAAGCATTTTTAGGTGTTTTCTTTGGACCCTCAAAGAAAACTCACAGTATTTTCAGGCATCGTGTAAGCACATTGGCTGAGAAAAAAATATATAGCAGGAAAACATTCAGAGTACATTGTGATTGCTCTTTTAATAGAAATACTTATGGATGCAGATATTTTAAGACAAGCAATTCTAATTAAAATGTCATAAGCAGGAAAAACTCTATATAGTTACAATGCAAAGCTAAGCCTGGAATTAAATTTAAGAAAATCTAAGAAATAAAGAATGAGATTATTTAAAAGCAAATAACAGCCATGGGGCATGTACTACTCTCTATTCATTCTCACCTGCAATAATCCAATCTAGTCACACAAACAACACCATGCAACTTAAATAACCAAGATCATGTCATGAATATCAAATACTTAATGTGAAAATTTGTACATTTGAGCAGGTGATAAATAAGTTGTAAATTTCCTTAATTAATACCCTCAAAGATGACTGTGTTAGATGGAATTTTAGTAACATCTAAATACTATATTGAATGAGGAAGATGAGGGCCTCTAATGCAAAGTTTATTTCCCAATGTTTAAATATCATCATCTTTATATCAGCTGTCATGTTCTATTTAAGGTGGTCTCACCGATGGCCTTGGGATGGGTTTTCGGGGTTTCTTGGATCCAAGTTTTTTTAGGGCACTATAGTACTTTTTCTGTTCCTCAGTCAAAAATAGATCTTTTCCACCTAAGTAAAGAGAAAGAATAATGTTGCTCAGCTGAAGTCAACTAAATAAATACCAGCAAATTTATGTAAAAAAGAGAAAGTTACAGCTGTCACAAGTGGGACCTAAGAGAGCACAGAGACCAAATGTGTCTTCACCATTTCTCTTTTGCACCTTGACATTTGATCTGGTCTGGGTTTGATCATGAAAGTCAAGTCCAGGCAGTGATCCCAAGTCAGCTCTGTCAAGTGTGAGAGCCTTTCTGAAGTTTTGCAAATCTATTTCATATTTTCAAAATTACATAGGATTCATCAAGAAGTAAAATATTTTATATTTTTGGGAAAGGTAGAAGCAGAAGTACATTGCTGGACTAGCAAGTAAATGGAGGAGGATGAATAAGCATTTTGGGACCGAGTTCTACAGGGGGTTCCTGGCAATGAATTTCTGATTACCATCCACACCACCTGTATGACTGAGCAATCAGCTGGAACCCAGTATTCAGAAGGCATTCATCATGAAAGCATTAAGGCATCAGCATTTTGTACAACAAACACATAACAATGTTCAGCAGGGCATCTGCCATTTAGATCACTCTAAAAATTCCACTTAACTTCAACATATGGAATCTCAATGGAAATCCCAAAGAAGAAAAAAAGAAATGAAAGAGAAAAATGAAAAATAAAAAAAAATGTCAGTTACAGCATGTGCGAAGAAAAGAAAAAAGTATGACATCCACATAAACTTCTAGCAAATGTTCAAGCTTATAAACTGCTTAACCTTTTTATCTGTTGGGATTGTTGTAACTGGGACTTTGTTATAAAAGGAAATTCTTACAGTGAAGCTGGACTGCTGTTCCTCAATCTCTACACATCCTTTCTCTGTCCAAATGCAGAGAACAGTAGAATTTCTTGTGGGTTTAATTTCTATCTTTCTCTACCAAAGGCAGTAATGCTCTGACACTTGGTGTAAAAGTCAGCCTATGGAAATAATAAATGGTTCCTGTAGAGATTCTGTCTTCCAAATAGGAACCTTGAAATTGTAAACCTCCTGCTGGGGTTTGCTTTCCTGGTATTTTTTCAATGAAAAAGATGCTTATTTGTTGTAAGACTTCCAGGTGGATTAATAGACACAATTCCCCTCAACGCTCTAGATACTTTAAGCCCTTAAATGAGTCAGGACAGAACTCAATTGATAAATAAGCTTGGCACAAGGAAGGTGAAGTATTCCAGGGAGGGATGACTGTTGCTTTTCTTTGCTGCATTTCTCATTCTAGATTTTGCCTTCCATTTCTTACTGAATAACGAGAACAGGGAATAGAACAACTATGAGGAGGAAAGCGGAAGCAGCCAGTGCTTCTTGGGCTTTAAGCAGCCTTTAAATTTCTACACAACTTCTTCCTGGGGTCATGGCTTGGATCCCAACGCAGAATTTTTTTAAAACCCCAGTAAACTGATCTGTAGGTTTATTTTATGGATGAAGGACTTTTTAAAGTGTAGCTAGTTTCAGAAGTTCTGATTGACAAGACCTTTTCCAGGTTCCTTACCAGGAGAGCAGAGGTTACTCCTTCCATGAGTGTTTCTTGCTTACCCTGCTCACATTTGTGAGGTGTTTACTCCCAGCAAAAAGGGTTTTTCTGTTTCCCAAAGCAAATCTTCAAAGCAGAATAAAAGAATTCCACTCTCCTGTAGCAAAGTCTAGGGAACTTTTTTGACTTCTTATTTCTAAAGCTACTCACTCCTTTCTCCTTATTCTCTACTTAGAACAAACTAAGGACTTAGAAGGAAAATAGAATTTACAGGTAAAAACCTTGAGGAAAAAGGGATTCCTGTTTTCAAAACCTGGTTTGAAATGTTATTATTTTAAATGTATCTAGTCAAATAGTTATTTCAAAATGTTAGATATCTACATGTCAAACTAGCATTCATTTAATCAAAGTGGGATTACAGGAGACTCTGGGTTAGCTCACGTAGTACTTATCTTTTTCCTTTGCTGGTTGAAATTGCTGATAACCACTCCAATGAAAAGGTTCAGCATGAAGAAAGATCCAAAAATAATGAAAACCACAAAGAATGCATACATGGATAAGCGTTCTTCAAACACTGGCTGTTGATCAATCTGTTAAAAAAAAAAAAACAAACAGACCAGAAAAATAATATTGGTAAAAATAAGATCATCACCGCTTCATCCTTTCCAATTTATTATAGATCTTTTTATTGTAATGAGAGAGAAATTATTTCCACGCATTTAATCTTTATCTAGATGTACAAGTAGAACTGTCTTGTTCTATCTTGTTACTGCTTGTGAAGATAATGACAAACAAAGAAAAATCCTGCTCTAGCAAATTATTTAGTAATAAATGAACAGTTCCAATCAGAAGGGGTCCTGGGAACGCCCTGAGGAGAAAAACAGCTCAGACAGAACCTAATGGTGAACTTCCACCCTTTGGAATGCTACCCCAGGCAAGAAGCAGTTTAAGCCAGCCACACAAGGAACAATATTGTTAATTAGCAGCTATTTAACTACAGTCAAGGGTACAGTGATGGAATGAGTGAGAAAAAACGCAGAGTCACCGAAACATAGAGAAGTTACAACACACTGTACTAGCATGAGAGTGAGAAACAGCACATGCAAATGGGGAAGAAATAGTGAGGATGTCAAGTGCAGGGAAGAAAACCTTCTGAAACAAGTGATAAAGCTCCAGGCTGCTTCAATTCTACTGCACATGTCTAAAAAGGAAGAAAATTTGCTTCAGAGGCACAGTCGTATTCTGTTTCCAGACAAGACTTGTACAAAATTTGTGTTATCTGGCCCTCTTTTTGTGTGGTCTCACTCTATTGTGACCAGTTTCTTTTATCTAAGTGTCAGATATTTGGTACTCCAAGGATTATTGTTTCACTGTGTGGTTTGATGCACTCATTCACTTGTATTTCTGACCTGATGTTGCAAGCAAAGCTGAAAACTTAATTGTAGGGATAGAAAAGGGAAGAAGGAAAGGGAAAATAACTAAAATTTCATTTTTGTGACGTACCTCACGTGAATCCACTGCTGCATACATAATATCCATCCAACCTTTAAAAGTTGCCTGAAAAAAAATGCAGTTTATTATCACTAAGGAAAAAAAATTACTATTACTGATATAAACGTGTTAATAGTCATGGAAAAAATGAGAAGTGTGCCATAAAAAGTATGCATCAATTCTGAACATATTCTTGGAAGTATGATTCATTGGGGTTTAATAAAGAGACAAAAAAATATCCTGAAAAGAAAACCAAAAAAAAGGTGATTCATATCAAATGTGTCTTAATGCTTAGTCTTGTTAAATTAAAACTTTTTGTAAAGAAAAAAACAAACTAACTAAAAGTTTCAGCTTAATTAGCAAATATAACCTAAGAGCATAAAAACAATTTCTAAGAAAACAGCAGATTGTTCCATTCTGCAATTTTTATCAATATCATAGAACACTTTGGAGGATCCAGAGCAAAGAACTTTGTCTAGAAAAGATACAGGGATAGCAGGGACTTCTAAAAAAAGCCTTTCTCTCCTTTGTTGTGGTATCAGGGAGCTTAGTGAATTAGCATCCCAACATTTCAGGACTTTTACAACAAAAGGAAACACAGAATTCTAAATAAATTGGCCCATGAGTTTTGTTTCTTATCTACTCTGAACCAGAGAAAACAAGAATAACTTTAAATACAGTAAACCACAGACTATTTCAGGCTTGGTTTGTTAATCAAAACTAAAATAAAATTAAAATTTAAAACAAAATTGAAAAGCCGTGAAACAGAGTTCTTGATTTTAACACAAGGCTACATGTGCTCCAATGTTCTTCAGGGGGAACTGAGCAGCTCACAGATAAGGTAAATATTCCTGGAAGCGAAAAAATCCCCAGTTTCAGTGAGATAAACAGAAGCACAGCAGTGTCCCTTGGTTGGGCTGCTCAATCCATTCCTTGAAGAAAACAAAAACGAGCACGTTTTTATAGAACTCACCACTTGGAGAAGAGCCAAGTATCCCATGCCAACATTGTCAAAATTTACAACACTATTTGTCCATGTCCCATTGTAAAAAATGCAATCATTTCTGTCATTAATGAGACTGATATTTCCTTTTTTGAGTACACATTTCCAAAATCTGCTGCCGAGCCATTTTACTCCTAGAACGTTGAAGAGGAGCCAAAAGACAACACAGACGAGCAGAACGTTGAAGATTGAGGGGATGGCTCCAAAGAGGGCATTCACAACAACCTGAATGAAATGAATGAAAGTAATTGAGTACTTGCATTCAATAGATCCCTTTTCCCAGAAAGCCACTGATTTTTCTGCTTCTGTATCCATTGAAAATTCTCATCCATATAAAAACTAATAGATGGCAAAGGTACAACCAGCCCTCAGCCCAAATTCATGCTTGTCTTAATGTGTAATTTTTTGGTATTTGTCTTGCCTTTTTTGAGGAAGTAAAACAGAGGGCAACCAGGATTCTCCTCGAGTAAAAGAAATACATAAAATTATGAGTCTGTAGTAGCTAAGAGACCCAAGGATCAGAGACAGCAGAATGGGTTGTATGATCTGCATTTACTACAATGCCATAAATAATCCTCTCCTTTATTTTGGATGAGTTTTGTATGAGAACAACAATCCTTTCTTTACCTTTCTCTTCTCCCGACACCAAGCTCTCTCAATTTCTCCTCTCCAGTCCCCTGGTCATCTTGGTGGCCCTTTGCTGGACACTCTCCACTTTGCTAATATCTGCCTTACCCTGGCGAGCCCCAAACTAAATACAGCACTGCACTTTCAGTCTCACAGGTGGCAAAACCATCAGAGAGAGAATTGCCTTAATGTGCCCAAGACGTGGCAGATCTTTGTTGTTCTGGTGACAAATGTTTAACCTGCTGTCCACCCCAGGTTCTCTTCTGCAAAGCTGCTCAAAGATGGTCCCACAGTAGCCTGTGGTCATTCTGGCTCGGGTGGAAGATTTTGCATTTGCTTTTGCTGAACCTCCTGAGCTTTCTGCAGCCCTTATCTCCAGTCTGCCCAGCTCTCCAGGGCAGCCTTGCTCCCAGCCTATTAATTAACTGCTCAGCCCCGACTTCACAGCATCTGTGAGCTTGCTGGGGCCAATTTCTACCACATTCTTCTGGCTGTTAATTAAGCCATTAAGCAATATTTGTCTCAGAAATGACCTCTGAGCCACCAATAGGCAGCTGCAAGTTGAACTTCATCCTGATGGTCTCTGCACATTGGACCTGGAAGTTCAGCAAATTCCTCCCTAGCTCCTGGTTCACCTGTCCAAACCAGGAATAACCAGTATTCGAGGCCACAGATGGCTCTTCCCACCCTCATCCATCTCATAATAAAAAATGATCAGGTTTGAAAGGTAAAAATTGCCCTTCCTAACTTCACTCTGGCTGTTTCTGACTCCTTCTGACTCCTCCTTCTCCTCCACAGCTTGCAGGAGGTTCTTCTCCATGTACCTCCAGTGCCTGAAGTCGGTGTCTCATCACGTTCTGTGATGTAACACAGATCAGGTGATTTGCATTATCCTATTTTTTAATTCTCCCCACTGACTTTAAATATTCCAGACAGTTCACTCAGAGCAGCTTTTAAAATGGAGTTAAAAGCAGCTCCTCTGCTATCAGTAGTTTTAAAGGTTTATTATCTTTCAGATCCACCCTGGAGAACCCCAAATGTGGCACAGGTGCCTGTCTAGGAATGTGTCACGGTGAGCTGACATAAGCACAGCAGTCTGAAGGAAGGGAATTACAAGAAGGTGTTTCAAAAGCGAATAATTTCCACTGAAGCTGTGATTTAATTAATCTATTTTCCCAGTTTCCAATTTCTTGCCTCAGAAAATGAAAAAAAGTTAAGGACAACTGTGGTCACCACATTTGTTATGCCATGAAGACTGATAAGCTACAACTTTCACAGTATAGGTTTCTCTCCCGTATTTCAGTTTGTTTTCTATAATAATCTGTATATGGATTCTTATCTACTCACAAGTAATTAAAAATAGTTCCTACACTTTCAAGCACATTCATTTTTTTCAGAAGAATTTTCCAAATACACTAGATGAAATTTTTCCATGTCTAAAATAAAACAAGAACAGGTTTCAGAAAGCTACAAGTCTAACAGAATTCTTGTTCAGTTTGTTCTGTACATTACAATGAAATCAGGAATAGGGAAAAATGTTCCAGTGTTCACATCACTATATGTAATTGCTTCTATTAGAACATAATAATTTAATTTTTTAAATTTATTTGTATTGGTAAATTTCTGTGAAAGTCTTAGGTATTATTTCAAAATAACAACTATAAGATGTAAATAGGCAATTCTGAAGCATCTTAATGCCATCAAGTCCCAAAACAGACACTCAAGTTTTAATTTTCACAGAAATTTCAAAAGCAGCTATTACAAAATATTCACCCAGACTCCCAATATCTTTACCTTTATCCCTTCAAATCTTGACAAAGCTCGGAGAGGCCTCAGTGCTCTAAAAGTCCTGAGAGATTTCAGGGTGGTCCCAGAGGAACAAGATGATGAGTCTTCAGAAACAGAATTTCGTCCCCAGGAAACAAAGGACAGCTGTGTTCATTGAATTGGAACTGGGATCATTAAATGGCATACAAAATTTTGTTTTATTTACATTAGTAGACCATCCTGAAATGAATGTTACAGTATCTTTCACCACCAAGTCAAATTAAGACAATACACATTCAAAGTTATCACAACATAAGTTTACTTCATTCTTTTCTAATACATGAAAAAAAATTGAATTAATTCTGATTTTTTTTTGAACAGTTCGATTTTTTTTAATACTAGTATCACAATCAAATTGGTAACTATGATACTTTCATACATTACCAGACCAGAAAGGTTTTTTCAAATAAAATACTCCCGTTTTCTACATAATTATTCTCAAAAGTGCATACAGTAATTTGTTACCATAACTTAGGACGGTGATGTGGAAACAAAAAAAAAAATTTAAAATAGACTTCTGGTTCACTTTAAGTTTTTTTTAAGAGAGAAAATTAACTGAAAGTATAAGAAGTTGTTTCAATGATAAAGATTTTTTTTTTCACTGTTCATGATTTGTCTCTTCCCCTATTTAAATTTGTTGTCTCATTGTTCAGCCACTGGATATCTCCATGCTTATCCTCTGTTTTGGGCTGCTGTTTACATTAGAAAACTGTAACTGCTCAAGTCATGCTGTATGTTCTTTACAAATAGTCATAATATTAGATCTTCCTGCTGAAGTTTCCTAATACTTCACAACTTCCAATGCCAACTACCCTGAGGCTATCAAAAGCCCCTCTGATGTTACAAGTCACCTGTTTAGATGTCCTTATTTTAAAATATTTAACTTCAGAACCGTCCCAGTGTGATGTTAAGAAGCAAAAATGTTTCCTTTTTATACAGCAAGATTATAATATTTAACATTTTCTATATTCAGAGTAAATATATATGTATTTAACACTGCACTTTATCTCACTCTTGGTGATTCCAGCATTTCTCTTTAGGGCTGTGCAAAGTAAAAGATACTTCCCTATCTTTAACTCACCAGTAAATGATTTTTCCAACCATACTTTTCAAGTGTCTTTATCATCTAAATTTCTTCTCCTTCAAGGAAGCAACTCTTTCTTTTTTTCTGTTTCTAAGTGCCAAAATCACAGAATCATATAATGGTTTGGGTTGGAAGAGGCCTTCCAGATTATCCAGGCCAGAACTGTCAGTAGCTTTGCATTTTCTATTGTCTTCATCAATTTATTTTAATTTTATTTCTGATCAGTGGCTGAACTCTCTCTCTCTACAATTGAAAAGGTTTTTAGAGCCATCATGGTCCTCAATTATAGCAATACCTAATAAAATTTTCTTCAGCAACTTCTTGATTACTGCTGACAATTTCCGTTTAAATTTGTCCTAAAGCCTCTTTGGATTGAAGGTTTTTCAGCTTTTGGAAACTTTTACACTTGAATTAATTCATAATCAGAAATTACATGTAGTTCTCTAAATAGAAAATATGAAAAATTAAAATGTACAACGAGCTGAGTATAATACTTACACACACAATGATGAAGTCAAGCAAACACCAGGAATTTGTGAAATAACTGTGCAAACCAAAAGCTACCCACTTCAGAAGCATCTCCGTAAAAAAGGTGTAGGTAAATATCTTATCAGCATAATCCAGGATAATTTTCACTTTTTGCCTCTTCTGCAAGTAAATATCTTCAAATGCCTGGAATTTCAGAGTTCGGTTTTAAAACAGGTCAGTAGTTTTACAGAAGATTATTTTTAAATTGTACAAGAATCCACAGTTTGGCTTCTTATAACCATTTCATAATAAACTATGGACAACCATCACTTAGTTTTATACGTAGAAGTAAAGACCTAAATTTTTAAAATAAGTACAATCTCGATTTCATGTTGATTGAAAAATCCCATAGTTTCAGGTTTTCATGTTCAACACTTCAAAAAATGTCTGACAAGGGTCAATTGTGGCTGAAAAATTTTGGCTTCCCAAGGTAGTTGATAATTTTGAAGGGGTTGGTCTAAAATTTTTTACAAAAAAGCTTGACTTGAATACATTGACCAGTGCCTGTCAGACTCTGACCTTCCAAACGAGTCATCTTGAGTCAGCCTGCAAAGGCACCTGACAGATATGGAAAAATTTGACAAACACCTCATCTGCAACTGCTCCTTCCTGGAGTTGCATGTTTTTTCACCTAAACCTTGACCTTGAGGTTTTAGGAAAATGTTTCATTGATTGCTGTCGTTCACATCAATGTTTGCTTATGTTTAAAGTATTTGCTGCCTTGCTAATTTATCTTAAATTTTTTATACTGCCCATCTATTCCCAATTCCTTTGAACAGCTTGCATTATTTCCTCACCAACCCTTCCCAAATGTCTGCATTTTTCCTTTAATCCACTTCTACCCTGCTTTTCTGAGCATTCTTTCTGTGATCACCATCTCATTTAATTTCACTACAAGCCATGGGCATGAGTGATGGTCTGGTGCCCGTTCATTTTAGCTGGTTCAGAAAACTTCACATCAGTAAAATTTATAAACAAGCAAAACAATGGACAAGTCCCTTTTTGCAACAGGACAAGTGTATCTTAGAAATGGGAGATTTCTCAACACTGCAAAACATCTTTGCTGTCAAGAAATTGTTACTGTTTTGTTATTTTGCACCTGGGTACCCACTAACTTTTTGCTCAAGTTAGTTGGGAAAGATCATGCATTAAAAATAACTCCATTTCTTCCTTACTTCAGTTTGGCTCCCCATGAACGCAGAGGAGCCCTCACTGGAACCCCACGGAGCTCCCCTGGAGGTTTTGTCAGGGGAATTTTAAAGCAGACAGTTCAAATCTATGGTTCAGAGAACAACCTGAAGTTAATGTACACAGAACTGATTTTATTTGGAAATTCTGACATCTACCACATAGATCACCTTCTGTTTGGTTACATTCCTTCTGCACTATATAATGTTTTATTTAACAAGTTGCTTTCAGTAGACAGTGAATATGCTTTCAAATCAAATAAATCTTCCCTTATTCTTCAGTAGAAAAGGGTATGATCAGAGTAGCAATGAAACATTGCCTCACCTACCAGTTTACAGCCACCTTCACTTTTAGCTTCTGATCATAATGTTTGGATGATTTTTCAATCTACATTTTTACTGAGCAGTTAGTTTGCTTTACAAATTTAGAAGTGTCATTATTTTTTTCAAGTTTTCCTAAGTAATTTCAGACTCTGGTTTAGCCTTGTAATTAACACAAAAGTGTAAAGAACTGCGTTCAATGAAGAACCACGATTCCATATATTTAGATCCATATATTTAAATATCTTATCCAAGTGGAGGAAAGCATTATAACTTCTAAGGGTTACATTTATTTCACTCTTGTTTCTCCCTGGGGAAAGGCGAGTCATAGTAGAAGAAATCAATTCAATACTATTCCTTTACTGACAACAATTAATTCAAAAGTAGAGAAATTAAATAAAATTTACCAGTGCTGCGCTGCTCAATACTATCATAAAAACCATAAAATATTCAAACCCACTGTGGTTAACAATTCTGTAGCAGGTTTTTCTAAAGTTCCACCAAGTTCTGCCTGGAAACTTCGTGATATCCACTACACAACATGGGAAACACCCAACACAACCTGAAAAGAGAGAGAACAGCATATTGGTTCAATGGAAAATGTTGAGATATGGATCTAGAAAGTATAAAACATCTAAAAAAGGGCTTTTACAGATTACAGGAAGAATCTGCTCTTTTATCTATGAGGTGATGCTGTTTTTGGAATGATCTGAAGGTAAAGAAGGGACAAAATTTTTATGCCAAAATAATCTCTTTTAATACAGCAACATGGAATAACAGGCAACTTTTTGTGCCTTTCTGCAGTGAGGCTTGTGGGCACAAAAGAAGCCTTTACTTCTTTAAAAATGTGTTTATTTTTTGCTTTTTCTTTGCTATTTTTTTTTTAATTTTGAAAAGAGCTATTACCTTACTAGTAGCTCAGTAAATTATTATTTTTACTGATTATTTCACTTTATTGCACTGCAGAGACATTAGAGGTGAACTCTCTGTTCACTGTTCTGCACCAAAAATACTCTTCATTAATCTGTAAAGGCAGCAGGATTGAACCATGAGAGTCAACAGAGTCTAAGGAGATGTTCAGGTGATCAAAGGCAGATACCCACACTGGGATGAGCAGGCAAACAGTTCCTGCTAATCTGCACATGTTCCAAATGGATATTTTTGAACACTGGTTCATTTGGCATCAGTGCAATATATAAAAAAGAGATTCCTACCTTCTGCAAAGCAGTCCTTAGGCAGCTGTGAGTTTTTAGTCTGGGAAAACATCTCCAGAAGAGCAACTGGATCCACAGTGCTGGCTTCAGAAAAGCTACGAACACCATGATATTTCTGCACAGGAGAAAAAGAAACCAGAGAATTTATATGCTTTTCCTTAATAAGGTTAACAAACCTAAAAGAAATGCAAATTATCATCTCCTCTCCCTCCCCAAAAGAAATTTGCAGTGTATAAATTATCTTAATGTTGCTGAACTACCAAAATAATTTGTAAATAATAGGACAGAAAAAGCCAATCCCTACTCTTTGTTTCCATTGCTTTAATTTAACAAGTTTATTGATGTCTTTTAGTCATCTGCAGTGGACTTGCAGGAAGGGAAATTATACATAGAAAAGATTATATTATGCTACAATTTTAGAGAAAACTCTGATTTCTTCAGGCCAATCCATATTCAGGGATACAAATCGTGTCTCAAAAGGCTTCAAGAGGGGAAGGCCCAGTATATCCCACAAAATGATAAAAGTTATAATCACCTCTTGTTGCTCTTTCTTTGGGTGTGTCACTGTGAAAACATTTACATTATCAGAAGTCCCAGAACTCTGATTGAAGCTGTTTGAATTCTGCCACTGTTCTCTGTGTCTTAATCTGTCTCCCTGCATGAAATAATGTAAATCAGTTGATTTTCTACTTTTTTTTTTTCCTGACAATCATTCTTAACAGGCAAAATTATTTAACAGAATGTTAAACATCCATGAAGCTTAGACTTATATAATCACAGAATGATTTGGGTGTTTGGGCTGGAAGGGACCTGAAAGATCATGCAGCTTCAACCCCTTTGCCATGGGCAGAGAATCTTTCACTAGCAAGTTTTTCTTCTTGTAAATAATTAAATGTTTTTCCTAAAATGCTTGTAAAAGAATGATGCTTCTAGTTATAGGCAGAAGTTCTAAGTGATCAGAATCAGCTCTCAGTCCTTTTGCCACTACAAATTCAAAGAAATACCAGACTCCATTGCAGCAGAGAATGAATTTCTGTCCTCAAATGCTTACAGGCAAGATATTTGAAATAGTCACAGATGATTCTAAGGTCATCAGCAATTTTTGCCTCTTTGAGAACTTGTCCAAAGATATTCCACTGATGATGCTTCCTAGTATGACCAAAACCATACAAAATGGATCTAGCAGTCCACCTAGACACTGACCATCTGCTGATCCATCCAAAAAGAGATCCCTCCAACCCTAACAAGTCTGTGATTCTGTGAAAAGAGTTCCTGTAGCTCCTGTGCCTCATTTGACAATCCTGTGTGGATGTGACAGACACCTGAAATATCTCCAATATCCCGAAATGCCTCTGTACAGCTGTCATGGCAGTAAAAACGTCTCACTCACATGCAGAAAGACTTGAGCTTTATCCTGCCCAACACAACAAAATCAAGAGATATAAAGGAGAGTCAAAAGTACCATGGAATTGAACAGGTGATTAAAAAAAACAAACAAACAATCCAAAGAATTTATTTTTTTAAGGTGTAACTTTTGTTTACATTCCCTTTGGATTCCATACAACTAAGAAGCAACACATAATCAACATAAGAGGCCTGCCTTCCAAAAATCCAGGTGTAGGGCGAAGAGACAAAAAGAAAGAATGTCTGTCTTGACTAAACTTCATTTCTCAATTGACAGTAATAAATGGAAACAAAACAATCAAAAGCAGAATTATGCCTATCATTGAGGAGAATGATGAAAAAGTGAACATTTAACATATCATTGAATAACCAAGACTATTTGGTAGCCCTTGAACTGGAAGAACAAAGAAAGTAAAATTGTAGAAATGACAGAAAGGAGAATATTTACTGTTGAGTCTTTGGGATCGTATTCACAGATGCAAGTCACAATAATTTTTCAAGTATCAATATTCCTTACCTGTTTTCTGTATTCTGCAGCTGTGTGTAAAATGTGCCCATCATCACCTTCATTGGTGTAAGTCTCTGCTGCAGTAATGGGAACACAGGTACTGTGGCTGGTCAAAATTTCTTCATATTTCCTTGCTAGTGAGGAAGTGTCTTCCATATGGTAACACTCTATGCCAAAGCAGCTGTTGTCTATATATTTTCTGACATCTGTCATGGCATAATTAGTAACCTCTATGCCTTTGCCAGAAACGTCTGCCAAAGTCTTCTTTTTGCCTCTTCTTCTGAGGCTTCCTCTCATTCTTTTGCAGCAGTGATCCCAAATTCTGTCTTTCACAGCCTTCAGGCTCTTGCGAATCTGTGCGATGGCAATCTGATATTTAGTCCCTTCTCCAGGCCCTTCTTGTCCCTCTGGGTCATCAGTGTTGAAGGAACTCAGCAGCAAGGCAATGAACAGGTTGAGCACCTTAAAATAGTTAAAGTAAGTTGGAGACACTATTGCTAACAGAAAAGACACTTCAGAGACCCTCAAGCTTGCTTTCATTGACCACTACAATGAAATTATTTACTATCATGCTGGAATATTGTTATAGCATGATATGGCTCCTTCTGGAAGGAATGGCAGGAGAAAAAAGGAAGAAAGGGAGAGTTTGGGTGTATCAAATAGATTTTCACATGCTCTTATGTCCATAGTGTATGAGGAGGCAAAAACAGCAGGCAAAGATGAATTTTAACTACATCACCATCAAAAAGGATCTGGTATAGACCAACAAACCAAGCAGACGAAAAAGATTCTGTCTGCCCATATATTTACATTAGATCTAGTATAAACCCAAAAATCTGGGTACTGTAAACTTTTGATAACATAAGGGCAACTTGTTAAGCAACAAAAGCACTGAACAGTTTGGTTATTTGGTCCCATCAACACAAAAGATGAAGACATCTGACACCGAATTATCATAAGCTCTGCACCTCTACACTCTGGCTAGAAGGAATATTTTTATTTTGCTTCTGTGTCTTGTGTGAGAAAGAGGAAGATGGTGAAAAGGGAAAAAAGAAGACAGAACAAAACCATATCTCAAGTGACACCCAGAAAAGAGAACAAAGTGAATACTTTTCAAACAGTAAAGTTTGCCTCCAAAAAAAAAGTAACTGGATGCATTCAGCAGGGACTGAAAATTGACTTGAAACTCACCACCAGGTTTCCTAGCACCAGGACAAGCAAGAAAATGATGAGACATTTCCTTTCTCCAGCCACTTCCATGCATTCCCACATAGTTTCAATCCATTCTCCACATAATATTCGGAATATAATCAGGATGGAATGACTAAAATCCTTCATGTGCCAGCGTAAATTTTTACTGGTGTTTATTTTATAGTATTTTGTGTCATAATCACTGCCCAAAATCTGCATTCCTACTATAGCAAAAATAAATACAGTGAGTGCCAAAACCAGAGTGAGGTTACTCAGGGCACCAAATGAGTGCAGAATTATTTTCATAAGAGTATTTAAGGCTGGCCAAGACTTTGCCAATTTGAAGATCCTGAGCTGCAAATAAAATACAGGGAAAAAAAAAGTTAAAAACAGCCTAGATAGCACAGCACATATGAAAATCAGACCCTGCATTTATCATGATGTCTTTATTGCAGTAATATCATTATTTTTTCCCCAAAGAAAGACTTTTAATTGTTTTGATGCAATTAGAATCCCTTCAATTAAAAGTTCACGTCTTACTATTTACCAACAAAGAAAACAGATTTAACATATTCATGAGTAAAATAATATGAGGGTATTTCACTATACCACACATGTACTTTTAAAAAATAATAGATAATTACCAGCCTGAAAGGTGATAGATTTGTTCCAAAGCTCGCTAGGCCAATCAAAACAACCACGCTATCAAAAACATTCCACTTGTGCTGGAAATAGTAGTAAGGATCTAGAGCAATGATTTTCAAGATCATTTCTACGGTAAAAATCAGGGTGAAGACCTGGGAAGACAAAAATGAAATTCAGAAAAAAAGTCACTGAAAAGGTCTGACTCCTTTTGGGAGTGTCCCAGTATAAATACAGGGTTATAACCCCATTTTCACTCTAACACAGACCTAAATTACCTTGTCACTTAGAGAAATCAGTTGTTGGTAATCTGGCTGCATGCCAGGGTACTCCATAGCCAGGAATAAGGTGTTCAAGATAATGCAAACCATGATTAAGAGATCAACAAATGGATTCAAGATTATCAATTTCATCTTCTCTTTGACTGCTCTCCAGAACGGACAACAATCCCAAATTAGATACTTTTGAGGGAGACTTTTCCAAAATATAGGACAGTTCAGGTTTGACTCTGGCAGACAAAGAAGGAAAGTGACATACGAATAATCCTTTGTAGAATATCACAGAATGAAGAAAAAGACAATCAGTCATTGAAAAGAAAAGTCAATCTCACATGAGCAGAATGGCATCATTGAAAATAATTGTTTAGCTCATTCTGCACAAATTAATCACAGACTAATAAAGGTCAGGCAAAATTTACCCTTGGTAATTGTATTGTGAGTTACTTGAGATGTGAGAATATTTATTTTACTGAAATTTACATTTTGCAGCATAATTTCCCCTAGTGGCTTTTAAAATAATGCTGTTTGTGACACTTTGATCTCCCAGGTCGAGTTACACAATCACCATGGGAAAAGGAGGAAAGAATGGCCTACTTGAATTATCTGTAAGAATTGTGGCTGCACTCATCAACCTCTGTCTTCGGACAGGATCATTGATAGCATCCATGGACACCTCATAGGACAGCAGGATCTGCCTCTTTGGTTGGAAAGACAGCAGAAGATAATACAAGAGAACATGAAGAAATAATAATTACAATACAAAGATTGCAACACAAATTGCAATACAAAAATTATATCCAGAATGAGATAAATATGCCTTTTCAAATACACATTATAGTGAAGCTTTAACTTGCTGAAAGAACATAACACAAAAAAATATAACAATATCAGGTGTTTGAAGACAAAGGATGTTTCATCAAAACCAGTACAATTTTTCAAGAAGTTGTTTCATTCTGAAGATATTTAATTAGCAGTTACAATGCCATTATATAAGAAGTATAAAAACATTAACAAGGGGCAAGGGGAAAGAATCATTCCATCTTTCCAGTGAATGATAAAAACAAGACAAAAAAAACCATTGACTATCAGTTTGAATAAACTATTGCCTATTTAACTATGAATTATTGATTATTAATAAATAATCATGTATTATTGTAAAAAATAGCCACATAGTTAATACAAATTATTGGGGTTTTTAGCCCTATTAAGCCTAAATTATCTAATTAATAATGAACTGCCTAAAACTAGGAATGGGACTACTTCTGTTTTCACTAAAACTACCAGATGACAGGGAACCTGACAGACAGAGAGTGGACAGACTGACCACATCACAATCCACTGTACCTTAATATTCCCTCTCAGCACAAATGGATTTGATTCATTTTCTTTTTTGGGAAGGATAAATGGATAAAAATATACAATAATGTTATTTCAAACTCCTAGAATATTATGGTTTTTATTAATGTATTCTGTAAAACTGTTATTCAGGGAATGAAACTGATATCCTTGGCCGTAGAGGTTTAAGAATAATTATATCCCTTTGTCACTCTGATATATTAATGAAAATCTAAGCAAAACTTAGCTGATAGAACTGTCAGAGAACAGACCTATAAAATGAACTTACAATACAGTGCTAAAATGCTCATTTTCCCCTCTGTTCCTTTTTTTCTGAATCGAAAAGGCTCAGCTAGACTATTCTAATCATGGCCAGTGCAAGTCACCCTTACATTCTTTCCTCTAAAATTTGGTGTCTCAGAAAACAGAAACCTAGAATGATTTGTGTGCCAGCCTGACTAAAGCTCTCAGTCTTCTTGTTGAAATTCACAGCTGGTAAGGAACCTTCAGAGTTGTGTTTTTGGGAAGGACAAGGACAGCCACCAGCACTGAACTGGTTACTGCTGCTCATTGATCTTCAGCTGAGGGAAGTAACTGGGGATGAGAAGTCCTCTGGCAAAGTGGGATTTAAAATACGGATGTGCCCTAGAGAAATAGTCAAGTGTTTATAAACTGATTCTGTCCTACCAAAAAGCTTCTACCCAATGTGCTTTTTTTCTTTGACTTAGCACATTCAGCCTCTTTTTATGATGAAAGTAGAGAGGACATTGTTTGAGGAGTCCTCCATTGCAGCAGAGCTTGTACTACCAGTAGTTGCCACAACATGAAATAAGCTGCCATTATTTGACTAAAGGTAAAAATCTACATTGGAGCAGCTCACACTGCTTGGATCACGCTCTAGGTTTTCCTAGAGATATTCAGAACTTTGTCATTCCCTGGACACAGAGAGGCGAAGGGACTTCGGAAAGGTCTGAAGATGTTATTTCAGAGATATAAAAATCCAGATTACATTTGGCATCCATCTGTGCAGACTTTGTAGCCTTGAAGAAGTAAGGTCTAGCATATAATCCAAATTTATCTCAGACATCTCCCGCAACAGCCACAGACTTAGAAGAATAAAGTTAAGTAGGAATAATCATCCACAAGAAATTATTTTTATACTTACAGAAGATATGACACCTGCTATGAAAAGACCTTTTTGTTTTCTGAATAGGTACAATAAAACACTACATGGACTGTGACACAGCATTTCCTTTTAGTGCAGCAGAACCAAACTAGGTCACAAAATTGAATTATATTCTTAACACAGCAGGGGAAACATTAATGACACTACAAGAAGCAAATACTTCACTAAAGGAGATGACAGGTGGCAGTTGCTGCCAAGTGGGTGATTTGGACTCCTGCAGCTCAAATATTCAATTTATTATAGCTAGGATTATGGAATTTAGAAGAAATTCTGACCATGCTGACTGTCAGAATGAGAATTTAATCAATTTTAGCTAGGATTATATGTCTGAGGAAGACTCCCCCACAAGGATATTTCTCAAACATACGTAAGTTGGAACATTATTTCTTTTAGCTCTGCTGTGGGAAAATTTCCATTTTCAGTGAGATGGGTGAAACAATTCTGATGTTCTCCCGGAAGCAAAAGAGAATGTGCCATGTGATGAAACCAGTACAAGGGCATTAGAAGCTTTCTTTTTAGATACTGTTGAAAATAATTAAGTAATATGGATAATTGCCTGAGAATTATTTTGAAAGATTCAACTCAAGATTAAAATATCCAAATATAAGTATCCAAATGAAGATGTTTACAAAGAGCCAGAGAAAGATTAAAGTTGGAACAGTCTTCTAGAACATACAGAATTTTGTCAGTGGCAAAGGTACTGCGGAAAAAATCTCCAAAATTAAGCAAAGGTAGAATAACAAGTCTTAATAAAAGTTTCTTAGTGGGTTTAAAAATAAATGATCAGCAGGAGAGCCAGAAATCATTGCCGTAAACAAGATGTGAAACAACATGTGTGGTGAGATTCAGCCTAATACTTAGATATCCATGTTTAATTCAACCATGTGTGCAATGCATTTAAAAATCCTATTACATGGGACACATATGATTCTGATAAGTTTGATTCACATAAATAAATGTTTCTGAAGCCATTTAAGATGGTCTATAGGGACATTTGGTAGCTGAGACATCCAGAGTCTCAGACATGGGGCACAACATCTGTGCCCTTCCATAGAGGAGGTGAAAGCCAAGTAAGACCCTAGAAAAGCTCTAATGTCACTAGGTATCAATTTGTGACCTAAAAAATTACATCTCCACTTGACTCTGGGAGTTTAGAACCTAAAATACATGTAGAAACCTAAAAAACCTCAAAAAATTCAAACCCTGGACACAATCCAGTTGCCTAAATCTAGGAATTTAGCAACATTTGAGATGCTGTAATATTCAAGAGATACCCACAAAGTGCTGGAAGATGTGCCACAGATATCAAAGATATCTAGAACATCCAATACATGCAAGAGCATCTCAACTGGCACTAGATGCTCAAAGTCAGCAAGTGAATCACGCCCCTAACACCAGAAGTCTCCATACTGAACTAAACCCTATCCTAAATACTTAGATCAGAGAATTAGGTGTCTGTAGAAAAGAATAATAATTAAAATTTTTTTTTAAATAGTTAGGTCTTTAGAGAAACTCTAAAACTTAAGAATTTTACACATTTATTTCTGCAGCACAACCAAGATGTTGACAGATCTTACCACAGCTCTCAGAGCACAGGTCTATGATGTGCCAGAAGCGTGTTACTGACAGCCACTTCCAGCTTCCCTTTCAGGTGCAGGTAGTGCTGGCTCCCTCTGGTCCCAAAATCTCATCCTTGAATTGTCATATCACATGCAAATCCAATGAATATATTTTCCATTTCAAATACTTACAAGCTTCTTGTGGCAGCGACCAGGCTGTGAATGAAATATTTGCTCCTCATTTTCTTGGCCATCTAAAACTAAGTTTTGCCTTGAAGTAGGTGTTTCTTTATTGCTCTCTTTTCCTTCTGAATTTTTCAAGTCAGCAGCTGACATTTCAGATCCAGCATGCAAGGCCTTACTGCTTTCTTCTGCAGCCAGCATCTGTAACAGGGAAAGCAAAATGTCTGTCTGTTAATTCAAGGCAAACACCAATGCACGGACTGAGATCATACACATGTAATTATTATGCTGTCTGAATGATTTGCACTAACAATTCCTAGGTTTCAAATGTTAAACTGCCACAAAAAGACTGGAGGACAAAATCCTATTCACAATTCTGAAAGAGAAAGCAGGGTTACCTGTGAGCTACTGTAATTAAAGTCTGCCCTTGTCACCTTAAATATTGTATTTTGTATCTGATTTACAAAATATTATGGTTTATCCTTTCACTTGCCTTTTCTTGCTTTCAAAAGGACACTGAGTCCAAGAGAGCAGAAGACTAAAGGCTCAAGCTATATCCTAAGATGTTAAATTTTCCTAAATACTAATCCTGTTGAAAGAAAAATAGAAGGAAGAAAAAAGAAAAACAGAAGGAAGAAAAGCCTCAGCAAAGCCTGGCAAGCTGGAATGTCAGGCAGAGAAATATCACAGACCTGTCAACAACTGTAGAGGAGGAACTTGGTAAATGGGTGATGCCTTACACTTTAATGATGAAATTTGATAGTTGCTAGACAATATTTGTTTGTCCTCTTACAAGCCTGACTTTTCTGACTGCTAGCAGTAAATCGGGGGTATCTTTTGTTTAAGGTAGAAGACAAAATTTATCCACTCATACTTCCTTCATGACACTGTGCAGTAATATCAAGAAGGGATACCCAAAGAAAGGAATTTTCAGAACCAGCAATAATGGTACTGTACAAGAACAGGGTAAACCTTAGAGTGCAGCACCCATGCAACACCATAAAAGTTACTTACTTGCCAGAAAGCCATTCCTATACCACATCAGGTCTGAAAATCCTAAAACTTAGTATGTTTTAACTTGGATTCATGATGGTTTTTTGTATCACAGGAATGTTTATGTATTTAAACACATATATACATGCATACATGCATTTGTAAAGACAGAAAGAGAAATGAAGTGTCAGAAAGTATTGCAAGGAGCCCACATTTAATTCAAAACATTATTTCCCTAATTCACAAACAGGAGAAAACGAAAGATTATATACGATAATTTACAAACCTGTTCTTTCTCTATAACTTTTCTGGCATCCTGAAGTAGTTTTTCTTTTGCCTCTGTTTCAGCACGAGTAGCTCTATTTTCCTCTTCATATGCCATAGTTACCACAGCCAAGATCAGATTGAAGAGATAAAAGGAGCAGAAGAAGATGACCACCATGAAAAAAAAGATGCAGGACAGCCCAGACGTACGGATGGTCTGTGAGGAAAAGGTAAAGGTGCTAATAAATTCTTAACAAACTAACATTAACAAAGCAACTTCAAAATGACTTTAAACAATTTGTTTTCCGATGCAACACAAGAAGTTAATGCACTGCAGTGTTTTCAATGAACAACAGTAGGATCTGCTTCTGGTCTAAGTTATACATAATAATGTCACATGCTGCAGAGAATTAATGAACCCCACTCTTAAATTGAATATCTTCCAGCAAATCAGGCAAATGATCATCAGAGTTTAAGCTATGAGAAGACAACTTCATCTGTAAAGACATAAACAGGTGGCTGTGGAAGAAATTAATGAAGCTCAGTAATAAAGATGAAAGCTAGGATTATCTATATAATCATGAAAGATGTTTTAATTACGGAATCAGAGGCAATATTTAGACTGATTACCTTATTCTTATATTTTTTTAAAATGGTAGCAGAGGAGATGTTTCAAAATCAAGCTCTGAGATATTAAAAACCAAAAACCACATGACCTTCAAATAGCAAAAGAGGTTGCATCCACTTTAAAAAGTCCCAGTTAATAAAGGCTGATGGACAAAAGAGTTAAAATGGACCGATATGAAAGGTACAGAACAAGGCAGAGAGTATTATTCCTGTCTAGCAAAGGCACTGTATAGGCATAAGGGATCCAGAGAGTTCTCTATATGCGTTTTTACATCATTTTTTAAAAAAAAACCCAGAACTGAAAAGTTACATTCAACTCTCTGAATCAAAACATAAAGGCTCCAATTTTTCTAGTACCACATTGTCAAAAATGAAAGTGCACGTGTTGAGCGAAAAGGTTTGGTGAGGAGTCAGCACTTAAAAGGAACACGAACAGAGCATGTGACAAATCCTCACGTTCTCTGTAGTAGCAGGGAGCTCCCTGGCTGGATCTGCTCCATATCACAATCCTTGGGTGGTTACATACAAATATTTAACTCTTATTTAGCTTTTAGCCACTGACCCGAGTGTGTTCTCCAACAAAACTGTGAGCATTCACAGCAGGACTGCTCCCATCCAACATCACCTGCAGAAGGCGTTACAGCTCAGTCACTTGACTCTGCTTCCTTAATACTTACATTGATTTGAAAAGAAAATTGGTCTTAAAACCAAGACAGACTTTCCTAGTGGACATAAAGCTCTGAATTGCCCATCTAAAGTACCATTCCAGCAGGTAAACAAACCCACTTGTCTGTAGAGACGCTCCCAGTAGTCCTGGGTCATCAGACGGAACACAGAGAGGAAGGCCCAGCCAAAATGGTCAAAACTTGTATAACCAAAGTCAGGATTATTCCCAATCTTCTCACAGGTGTAGTTTTCTGGACACTCATGTCTGATCACAAAAGAAATGTTAAACAACACTTATGTGGAGATTCAATTGTACCTGAAAGCATCCAATACACAGCAACAAATAAAGATTTGTTCAGTTTGTCTGAAGTTACATTTCATTATTCCCCAAAATATTCCTGGCAGAAGGGCTGATTGATTTCTGACCATCCCAGAAAGTCATTTGCCTAGTAAAGAAATAGAAACCTAGATAGAAACCTCAGTTTTTAACTAGACAAAAATTCTCATTGATGTAGGGTATGTCCAAACACATACACAGAGAGGGCAAAGATGGAAATACCTTTACTTTTAGATAATTCACCAAGATGAGGAGAGTTTATTAATATCTAAAAAGTCTTTACTGATCTGTTCCCCTTCTCATTTAGATAATTCTACCTTACCATTATACTCCCAGTGGTTAGCAACAAAGCACATATAAAATTAGCTGCATCCTTGTACTTCATTCTTTTTCTGGAGTGAAATGTCTGGCTTTTAATTTAATAACACACCCACCGACCCATTTCTTCCTCTTGAAAAATCATCACCATTCCTTTAGATCAAAAATAAAACCACAGTACATCTGGAGGAAAAAATTAAGACAGTACTAAAACTGCTTTGTTCACTTACTTGGGATCTCCACTGTACCCACAGAGCAATATTTCAGGAGAGTCATTCTGTCTGTAGCAGAGCTCTAATAAAAAAATAACACCAAGGAATCATAAAATCAGAAGTTTTCTGACAGAAAAGCAAACATTACTGAACTTCATAAACACTCTGATGGATCAAAACTCTGTGAAAGATCCTTTCCCAACAAAGGGCATACAGGACTGATTCTCAGCAGATCTGTCTCTCTGACAATTTAAAATAAATAGTAACGCTTTGCTGCATAACTAACAATGTAAGATTTTATTTGATCTCTGGTAAGAAAAAAAAAGAATCACTATGAGAAGTAGGAAAAATCCATGAAATACAGAATATGTTATGGAAAAAATAATTCTCTGTGCAGTACCCCTAAAATTAGGATCCTTGTGCAACACACAGGTTAAGAAGAAAATGCTTATAGAAAGCTCAGTCCCTTCTATCCCACAGACTGCTGATCTTTCTCCAAATGCAGGATTCACTAATCTCAAATTCAGTTGTCCCAGAGACTTCATATTACTATGGAAGGACAAACCTTCTTGGCAGGAATACATGCAAATTATATTTTACCATCTCTGTGAAAAATCAAGGCATACATAGGAAGATACGCAGGTTATGTAAAGGGAGAAAAGAAAAAACATTTACCTTCATCACTTGGTACATATATCTTGGGGTCCTTACACAATGAATCATTGTACAGAGTTTTATTGAGGACACATTTGGATTTTAAATTGCCCATAAAAAGCTGGAGGCCTATTAGTGCAAATATACTCAAGCAAAACACAGTCAGGATCAACACATCGCCGAGTTTCTTAACAGACTCAACAAGAGAATTTACGATGACTTTCAGACCTAGGAAAATAGGATCCAATAACATGGAAAGTGAGAAAAGGAATGCAATGATGTTCCTATATGACAAGACACAACAGTTCTAAGTTTGTTAAAGACAAAGGAAAAGTATTGATGTGTGGCTTTGATAATAAAATTAAACACCTTCAATGTTTAATTCCTGCTACAATTCCGTGGCAAAATCAAAAATATATTTGCAATTATAAGGAAATGGTAAAGTTAGGATATATTATGACCATGAGATATATAGTAATTTACAGATTTTCAAGTGGATTTTTGCAGTTGGACTCTGGAACCATATTTCAGTATCCTAATTGAGGACGTGACTTACAAAAATATTGAATATCTGGGTGGCATATGCAACATACTGTTGAAAGTATTACACACAATCCAGACAGTGGCTGTGGAGAGCAAGAAAACAAATGAAAGGCTCTCAAACTGTGAAATCAGCATTCTGGGAAATAAAGCAGAGAAGGTTAAGCCAATGAGGTGGAACATGAAACCAGAAATATGGTGGTACAGAAATATTATCCTAAGAGAACGTATTACATACAGTGGGCTGCTCCAGGAAGACAAATTAATGAGACAAAGGCACTGGGCTAAATAAAAATGGACATCAGTGATGGGATAAAAAAAAAAGCAGAAAATAAGTTTTCCTTTGTCAAAACCATTTGAAGGAAAGATGATTTAAAAAATTGTGTTAGGATGTGGCTGAGGGTGCAAAACAGTCACACCTTGGGATTCCTGGGGGTCACAAAAAGTGACCAGAGAACTGGAAGAAAAGAACAGGAATGGAATTAGAATTTGCATCCTGGTGAAGCAGAGAGAAGATCAGTAAGATGGGTTGTTCCTTACCTGGTATTACTGAAATAGCTTTCAAAGTCCTCAGTACTCTGAAAGTTCGAAGAACTGAAACGTTGCCAACACTATTAAATGCAGTCACATACCTGTAAAATTAACCCACACTGAACTGAATGACAAAGATGAAGCTTTTCAAAGCATTTCCTTATGGAGCAGGCAGTAATGAATACACTGCGGAAAATAAATAGGTCAAATATGTCCCAAGACAAATGCCTAAAATTAGGAATCAAAGTCCATTTCCAGGTATGGATTTAAAGTAATGGGGCTTTGGAGTAGTGCCTCTGAAAAGAAACACAGTAAGCTCCTACTTAGTGTGGATTTGGATGCCTTAACTTTGGAAGAGTTTATCCATGAAAATGTCAAATAAATATAAAGACTTCAATGTCATAACCACACTCTCACACTGAGGCTTCTCTCATGAAAGTATATGTTGCAGCTACCTCAAAACAAAATACATACTTCAGGAGAAGGGAGTTGAGCAACAGCAGATTTATAATATATTTATTCTGTACCACATGGGTCTTTCTAGCCTTTAACAGCCAGTGAGAGCTTGAGTATTGCAACTAGTTTCAATTTTAACATTTCAACAACTAGAAAATTTCAGAAAATCAGTATTTTAAAGCGTATCATGTTCTATACAGCACTTTAACAGGCTACCCCATATTTTCTGAGAGTTATTTCATGTCAGAAAGGACATGAACTGTGACCCATCTCATGACAAGGTCATAACTGGTAACAGAATTCCTTGAAATAAAAAGTCTCAATAACAAAATCCGAGACAACAGTGGTTGGAAAGGCAAGCTCCCCCTCAAAGCATGACTTTGTCAGCAGGAGATCAGAGCACATTGGCTTTGCCTAGCCTGTGAAATTGAATAATTCTCAAGTACTTTAAGCAGTAATTACACTTCAGTTAGCAGTTGAGCTAATTTCCAAGTAGTTTTCTTTGCTGTACTGTGAGACATGGAAAAAAACAGGTGAAGGTACTATACTGTAAAGTTGAACACAAATTAATTAGGGGAGCAGGTAGGAAAGGACCATAAACAAAATTTTTCATGCAGCTGTTGGACTGTCTTGTGATAGTTGTAACCACCAGTAACTATCTGGTGATAATTGCTGATGATCAACAATATTCAAACTCCTTAGCAGTTCATAATTACCCATAAGAATCATTGTTCATATACATACAGAAGTGTGTGATGACACCTGTGTACATAACCTATTATCTACAAATGACAAAAACCCTACATGTAGTGTTACAAACTACTCCCTTCTTTTTTATTCTGCCACCTGACCACTTCATTTGGTGCCTTTAGCTCTCATTGTAGGAAAAAAAAAAATATTTATTCTCTTTTTGGCTCTGAGCCATACACTTCAACTGTGTTCCTGCTCTGCAATTGTTTTTCCATGCAAATTTTACTCTATTTATTTTTTTGTTGTGTGGAATTACAGATAAACATCTTCACTGCATCTTTTTTAATTCTGACATCTTTTGACACGTGAGGAGCAAAACTACACAAAGTCCTGAACTAAAATACAGGCCACACAGTGAAATAATGTGTGTTCTGCATCTTTATTTCTCACCCACAATGTCTTCATTTTCTACCTCCTTCTCTGACCATGACTGCAGGCTGGAGTGATGCTTTTACAAAACTGTCTGTCTAAACTCCAACATCATCTTCCCAACAACTGAAAGCTATTTCAGAACCCATGAATTTGCATGTAAAGCAAGGTCTGTTCTTCCTCGAGCATCACTTGACACTGAGATTTCATCTGTTATTTATCACCAAGTCATTTGACACCTTGTGACCCATTTTGGACCCTTCTCAAATGAGTTTCATCTGATCCAGAGTACAACTGAGACAACATAAAGAGGCATTCTTGGTATAGGCTGTCTATGCAATTACTTCTTGACAAAATTTAAATATGGACTAAATGGAGAACAATCACACAGTTCTAAGATGAGCTTCTTCATTTAAGTCTTAATTTAAAGTCTGTTTTTCTCATTGCAGACATGCAAATGGTGATTCAAGCACATTTTAGCAGAGAGGATGCCAACAACTGTAAGGAATTTCAGCAACACCAAAGAGTATTTTCTCTGTGTTTTTGCCCCCTGAGTGTAAAAGAACAACTGAGTTTTACTTACATTACAATAATAATAGAAAAATCCAAGCAGTTCCATGGATCTCGAAGAAAGGTAAATTCGCTCCAAACAAATCCTCTCGCTACTATTTTTATCAATATTTCAGTAGTATATATGGCATTGAAAACATTCCTGAGGAGGAAAGTGTATATTAAAGTTACAGATATGAAAATATTAATGAGACTGATACACATTCAGGCACATTTCTATCTTTGCTCTGATTTAGTCCCTGCATGGAGATAAAGGTAGAAAATGTGAAGCAAAATAGGACAGGTTGCATTACTTCCAGAAACATCACGGGGACAAGACGCCCTCTTGAATTTTAGTAAATTTTCCATGTAAATCTACAAACACAAACATTCACATAAGCATATGATGCTATTTCTGGATGAAGGACAGCTCACATTTCCTTAGGAAACATTTTAAAGACTGTGTTTATGTTCTAAAGCAGGCTGGAAAATTTCAAAGCCTCACCATTCTGACAGAACAATAACAGCAAAGATTTATTTCAGCCTGTAAAGTTTGCACATTTTATATATTTATTCTGACAAATACAGTGTAACTGAAAGAAATCCTACAGAAAATAAAGTTATCACCATGCTTACCCCAAAATAAAAGGAATTAAAATTACAGAACTTGTGAGGCTCCAGGCACATTTTCCAGATTTAATTCTGGAACATTAACTCGAGTTACACTGGATACAGCGCACAAGTACAAAAGGAAGCAAGACATCACAAATAAATGGCTTCCTAGTGGGAACAACTGACTCAGGAGAGTCACCAGGAAACAGGAGGAAAGAACAGAATGAATATTTATTCCTTTATAGCTTTTGCATGAGGCAACTATAACAGACATTCAGGTTATTGCTGTAAAATGAGAGATATTAAGTTAAAATTCTGCTGCACAGTCTCCCTAAAAGATTTAATCCTCAAAAGGAAAAATGGGCCAACCTCCTGTGTTACACCAGATGGCAAAATCAGGCAACACAGAAAAAAGGGCATATGGTGAGAGCCTCTAAGAAAAGGCACTGGAGCTCCACAAAAGACTGTGTGATACAATAACAATCCTCAGTCTTCCTCGGAGGTCTGTCTGAGAATTTTCAAGCCTCAGAATTAGATCACAACATTATTTAATTTTTTCAGTCCTGCATGTTAGTATCCTTGGACAAAGAGTGAACACATGGACACTGAGGTACTTACTCAGTCCAGTAGGCTTGTTCCAGAAGCTTAGGGACAGTCATAGCCATACAATTGAGTAACACAGTACATGTAATAATGCAAACAAAGAATGTGAATAGTAAGTTAAGGAATAAAAATGCTACATTATAAAAAGTGAAGTTCATAAAAGTTGCTGATTTCCACATACAAAAACCACACAAGCATTCAAATAATTACTTTTCATTGGAATATACTCAGAACTTTTCATGTGTTTTCCAAAGAAACTCATAACAGAGTCACAAAATATCCTGAGTTGGAATATTCAGGATATTCCTGATATTCAGGATATTCTCACAAGGATCTCTGACATCCAATTCCCATCCCTGCAAAGGACCGTCTCAAGAATCCCACCAAGATCAAACCTTCTCAGCTGGTTAAAATTCATATTTCAAATATAAAAAATGAATTATCTGCATGTGGAGACAGTTTTGGAAGTTAGGACACTAGTGGGAAATAACATGTTTGACATGTTCAGACATGTTCACCTAAAAAGAGCTATTTCCACTAATTAATAATTCCAAATAAAAACAGAAAAAGCAGAAACAGAGGAACAGAATGACAGAAAATGGCACAGAATATTTTAAGATTCAAATCAGGGAAACCAATGAAAGGATATGAATGGACCAGAATTTTAATTGCTGCTTTTCTGACTGGGTTAAAAGGACCAAATATAAACAAGGCAGGTGCGGCACTAAACCGGAAAATAGTCCTCCTTTTATTTACCACCATAAATGTCTACAAAAAAAAAAAAAAAA
>VZRR01006123.1:49600-155194 GCA_013398015.1 Oreocharis arfaki
AAAAAAAAAAAAAAAAAAAAAAGGATTCACAGTACATGAAACATTTAAATGAATTAAACATTTCTGAAAAAATTTAATATTCAGTTTTTCAAATATCTTCAAATATTATCAAGTATTTTCTGCATCTAGAGCTGTATATTACTACAGTTAGGAGCCCAGCTTTCCTTAATTCTTACTTGGAGCTGTGACCTGATTATACACATTTTGAAGGAAGGACAGCAGCTCCATTGAAGTTCATTATTGCCTGAGAGGAAGAAGCCATAATGGGAATGAATATGAAGAGCAAGTAATCATATTCACTTGGTCAAGGTAATTAAATTACTACTCTGGGACTGTAACAATGGTCTTAATATCTTACTCTTGGACAGTTTTATAGGCTACAAGAGATTGTTTACAAAATACACATTGCGCAGCACTGCCAAAATCCTGGACAGTGAAAGCAAAAATTTTAATTTTGAAATATTACACATTGCCAAGTAACACTGTAAATTCCCTCTACGCTACCTTAAGGTCCATGCAGCTCAGCACTTTTGCCATATAGTAAAAATTAAATCTCCTGAATGAAAAACACAGTTTCCTAACTTTAATATAAATTTCTTCAACTCAATCAACCTTAGTTTCTCTTCATCAATAGCATCATTTTGATTACTTTGAGAAAAAAGTATCTGGAAGATCAAAGTCTAAAGCATGTTTTCCGAAAAAATTATTACACTCCAATACCTTCCTGGTATACATTAAAACAGGAACTGGGACTGGATGGAACATTCTGCTTTTCAGATCAAGTTGTCCTTGACAGTAGCAAATGTTTAATTTAAGTATTTAATTTAGAAGGGATTCCTAGACTATCTACTTTATACACTCCTATAGTCAGCATCACCAACCACTTTGGAATAGCATGGAGTACGTGCAATATAAATATGGAACAGTAAACAAAGCCACTGAGACATAAAGTTACAGAAAATTAATTTAAGACAATGAAAATACATGGGTTTGCTACACAGAGTACTGGAAATATCTCAAACGTGCCTCCCTTAATTTGTATAACACTTGTGATTCAGTGAAAGCATCTGCAATTCCAGCATGATCTACTGTTGAACAGGCACAGTTTATCCAGCAGGGAGTTCAGCCTCACAGGCATCAGAGAAACTGCTTTGGAAAACAAACCATCACTTATCCCAGAATATTTTTACTATCAAAGTGTACCAATCACATATCATGTCTTTATAATTCATTTTGATTCTTGACTGGAACTTAAAACACATCTTCATTCCATAATACAGAGCATACCTTAGCACTCCGCCCCCAAAAGCTGTCAGTAAAGTTCAAAGGTCTGTCTACAGAACCACCAAACCCCAGCATCACCTGAATAGAGCTTTTACTATCCCTTAAGAGTTCAGCAAGCAAAAATTAAAAAAAAAAAATGCTTTGGGAAGTTTTAACCTTGTGATCACTGTAGTATGGATCAAAATCCTCCAGGGGTTCCCCAACGAGATCTGCAGGAATGTCCCCATACAGAGAAGGCAGCTTTTTGCAGTTTTTCAGATCAAGCTGAGGAGTAAGTTTATCTTCTTCAACTCCTTGGTCCTTATTCTTCCCTTTAACTTTGACTTGCTCTTTTTTTTTCTTGGCAATCCTTTCCTCGATTGCTGCCAAGGACTCAGGGGTGAAACGTCGGAAGCTGTTGGTTTCTGACGGCCAAAACAAGGGATCCATTTTTCCTTCTGAGAGTTTGTTTCCAGTACTAGAGGCAACTTAAGAAAGAAAGCTCTTGACAATTAGAAAATACCAGAAATAACACACAGCTTTAATATCTACTAGATAAATGACTTTTTACTTCTCTGAAACTCCGTATCAAAATAGAATAAAATAGAGTAGAATAGGAATAGATGATTTCAATTGAAAAGAACCTGCAATGACCATCCAGCCCAACTGCCTGACCAGGGCTGGACATTGTAAGGCCTTGGGCACTGCCCAAATGCCCCTTAAACACTGACAAGCCTGGGGTATCAACCATCCCTCTAGAAAGCCTGTTCCAGTGTTTGACCACCCTTCTGGCAAAGAAATGCTTCCTAATGCCCCACGTAAACCCCCTGCAGTGTGGCTTTGGACCACTCCCACATGTCCTGCCACTGGATCCCAGAGAGAAGAGCTCAACATCTTATTCTCCACTTCCCCTCCTCAGGAAGCTCTAGAGAGCAATGAGGTCACCCCTCAGCCTCCTTTTACCCAAAAGAGACAAGTCCAAAGCCCTCAGCAGCTCCTCTCAGAGCATTCCTTCCAGCTCTTTCACCAGCCTTGTTGCCCCCTCTGGACACGCTCAAGGACCTTCTCATCCTTCCTAAATTGCAGGGCCCAGAACTGCCCACAGTGCTCCAGGTGAGGCCACACCAACACTGAACACAGCAGGACAATCATCTCTTCTGCCCAGCTGGTCCTGCTGTGTTTGAGACACCCAGGATATAAGGCAAAACCAACTAGAAGCACATCGATTTAGAAAAAGAGTAATAGGAAACAAACCCAATAAAGATCAACTACTGAATCTGGATCTACCCTCTTCAACTCAGGTTACAGAAGAAATACTTTTTTCCTTTGCCTTTCCAGCTTGGAAGCATTAAAATCACACCTGTATCAGAGCTCTGACAATCACCTATCGGTTCTCACTGTAGATTACAATATCAGCAGCCTTGCACCTCAGTTACTGTTCCTCTGTACTTCCTGAAAACAGAATTTAGTTCCAACTCTAAGGCTCATCAGATCCATCCCCCCCACTGAGCAAGGCCAACACTGAATTCTGCTCAAGGCTTTGTCCAGTCGCATTTTCAATTATTCTGCTTGAGGCTTAAATCCCTGACAAAGAGGAAGGGTGGCAGTGAGAAGCACTGAGGTGACTGAAGGCAAATCACTGTAAGGTTATTGTATTCCGTTTTAACTTTTGTAACCTCCTTCTGTTACTTTTTATAACATTTTTCAATAAAGTTTTGGCAGGGGGTAGGGACGAAGGGCAGCCATAAGCCAGAAGATCGCAAGTAGTAAATAGGGACAGGACTCAATATTCCATAACGTGTCGATTAACACCTGAATTGGACCAATTTACTGGGTTTGTCCAAGGTGGATGGGCCACCTTGAATTAACTCAGAAAGGGAACGTATAGTATTTATAAGTGTTCGAAAAATATTCAGTTACTAATGCCTGAATTTCCCACACTACTGCAGATGACAGCAATTTACATGACAAGTTCTCATGCACAGAAGATGAAGAAAATTTTGACAGATCATTACAGGATGATTTGTCCTTTGTGACTCATGTCAAAACTGATTAGTCCCATTTAATAAACACTTTTGGTCACTGCCATGTCTTTAAGACACTCTGCATTGTTGACTGCTGAGGTCCAGCCGTGCTACTTCTTTTTGTGAGCTCACGTGTGGACGATGTTAGAGAATCAATACTCGCTTGCACTTAGAGCTCTCTGCTTTAGGTGCAGATATATTTATTTTAAAAGAATATTCAAGCAAGAATGATTGTGCAATGATTTTGTCGGGGTTTATGGGACTTGGGAGGGTTTTTTTTTCCTCCTCTGGGATTTTCCAAGCATGTTCAGATCTGATCAGGAACCGCAACTCAGAGATCAGAATTTACCATGGTAACAAAATGGAAGTATATAACCAAAGAACTGTTACTTTGCCAAACCACACAGACCCATTTCCAACCGAAAGCACAAAAGATAAATTGAAAATCAAGACGTTCTTTTTTTTCTTTTTTCAATTTTCAGTAATTCTAAGAAGATCAGTTTTATCTTCAAAGCAGTTTTAAGGACAACAGAGAAACTCAGCTTTTAGGGAACTACGTCAACTGAAATAAATGAAGCAAAGACAATGGTTTTAGCAAATACAAACGTCATTTTAGCATTAAGGGTTTCAGAGCTGAGTTAAAAAAAAAAAAAATCTGACAAAAGCAGTGATCAAGAGCAAAAAGTTGCAACACATTCCCTTCAGCAACTGTGACCAGAAGTCATAATAGGACAAATATTCGTGGGCGTTCATGAGAGGATCTCCTCAGCAGACCTGTACTAGCAATGTACTTGAACTCACATGGAACACCAGACTTTTTGGCTTTCTATCAACTGCCAAGTATTTACAGATTGTGACTTGGGTTAGGAAAAAGGAAGCTAAGAAGATGTGACTGAAAAAATCCTTCCAGTACAGAGGACTAAAATTTTATTAAAAAGACAAAGTGACTACCTGGAACTCCCAAAGCTAAACTCAGCCACCACATCATGTACTGCTGAACTAGCTGGACTTTTAAGGCAAGACACTGAGGTAAAGTGCGACCCTCAGAAATAATTTCAGTTTTTGCATGGGACACAAAAGTTTCCCCAGTAACCAATTCTGGCAGGGAAGATACAGAACACATTTTATTAGAAGTAGCCTAAGCACGAGAGTTTTTCTAGAACCCGAGAGAACAAACTTGGGTGTGTAACTACAAGTTAGTACAAAGAAATTGTATGTCAGCATGTACTATGTCAATATGCTGCTGAGACAGATGCAAGGCTACAGTTCAGATCTGTTCATTTCTAGTACAGCATATGAAAGAAATTTGCATTTAAATTAGAGTTGAACAGGTTTTGATATCTCTGGTCCTGTAGAAGGGACCAGTCCATCAGTATCAGATACAAATGCCCTGGTACCTTCAGTTACTAAAGTACCGCTTTCTACGGGATCACGGATACATAAACACACCTTAAAATTCAACTTTTTATTTGAAATAAAGTGGAAATGACTTAGTTTTCTCATTTTGAGAGAACTGCATTCAGTGTACAAAACATTGTTTGAGGTAAGTCTTGCTGGCTTTAAGGATACTGAGAAAATGACACAGAATATTTTTATGTCAAAACCCAAGGAATTTCAGATATACTGATGAAATTTGCTGAACAAATGACCTCCAAAGCACTAGAAAGGGATGAACAAGAAGTCAGTAAGTGAAAGAGACACTGGGCACCACTAAAGTACAATTTGCTACTAAAATTTCTTAAGATAAAGGGTTTTCAGACAATTTTCTAGAATAGCAAAGTACTGCCAAAATGAGTCTATTAATACAATGTTTCAGAGATACGGATTACAAAATGCTTGATGGGGTGCTGACAAATCGCTAGAGATGATAACTAACAAATTTAGATTTTTAGACTGAAAAACAAAATACAAATTCATATACATAACTCCTTGATTTGGCTCCATTTGTGTGAATTTCAGAACTCTCTCCAGTTCGCTGAAAGCACTGAGTTCCTTTTAAACACAGCGAGGTAAGAGCCATCAAACTATTGACCATAAGATACCCAACAATCCACAAATGTAGAATTGAAACTGATAAAACTGCTCAGTAAAATTCTATCAAAGTCAGTAAGGGGCATTTATGAGAAGTTTCTCAAAATAGGAAAACTGGTAGGAACATAAATATAAAAAATGTCCTTATTTGTGTTTCATTCTAGTTTTAACATGGATTATAACCAATCCTGAGTTCCGAATTACTCCTATCAGCTCCCTTGTCAAGGGCCACCCACTGAATATTTCCTGTGAGCACCTGGATCTGGAAAACTAACTGCTAGTTTGATTTTAGTGTGAATTCAGTATATTCTTTCACACAGGAATAAAGAATAAAGATGCGTTCACCTCTTCACCTGAAATAAGAAATAAAATGAGAAAGCAGCTCATAGCAACACCTTCTGAAACAGGACAGGAATCATCCTGTACCTTGCCAAAAGCTTCTGCTATCACCTACTCAGTTTCAATAAGCAGAAAAAAAATTCTGTTTCTGATCACCATTTTCTTCTATTTAACTGCCAGTGATGGTGAACAGATCTAACATATTTCAGTCCTTAGTAAAACCCAACTTGGACATTTTAGAGGACTACTGCTGTTTCTTAAATACAAGGCCATTTCTTCCACCCAGAACTTTGTCCCTCACTCTCCACTTCTCACTCATCACCCCATCCCAAGGAAAAAATTTTTGTTTGAATGGGTTGGATAAATATCTACTAGTGTGGGTCTTTGTCTGTTTGTTTCTTTGTTTGTTTTGGTGTTGTTGGTTTGATTTTTTAACACACGCAATAGACAAAGTTATTCACAACATCAATATCATATCATATCATATCATATCATATCATATCATTTCCTCACTCATTGCTTCCAAAATCAGAAATCTATGCAATGGACTAGACTGTGCATTACTTAAGCATCCTGAAAAATACCATTCACCAGCATTGTTGTGAGAAAAACATTCCAGATCTGTGTTGCTAAAGAAATTTCAGTATGTCAAGTTCAGTGTAACTAAGATTAGATAGTACTACAGCCAATTTGAGGAATACCATACATGAGGTGATATAACAAAACAGAGTAGTCAGTAATTAATATGATAATAATTAATATGACAATAATTGATAGTAATTAATATGACAAATATATCAAAGTTCAGTGAAATATTTTACTGACACATGTGAATTATAGGAAGAGCTACATGTTTACAGCAATATAGTGGTTCTACATTAATGGCAGATTTCCTTAAGCAGATGCTCCTTGTACCTAAAATAAACCCACATCTAATACTTAAATACATGTGAGCACATATTTTATATATACAGACACACACACTTGTATACATGCATTCCCAAATAATTTGATCAAATAGACATAGAATTAAATGAAGATAATCAGCAATTTAATTGTCTCACAGTATACAAATATTTAGCAAAACCAAAATACTTACAATATCCCCTTCAAAATAAAAAAGCCTTCACACTGATTTCTGAAGGTGATGTTGGCTGGCTTTTATCTCCAAGGAGACAGAAAGTCTTGGTTTTCTCACCTTCACCTTTCCATTCCCAACAACATCATTTCTCCCTAGCCAGCTCCCATGCAGAAAGTTTTCTTTTGTACTGGGACGCCTGGGGGAGGGACGGAGGGAGGAGCTTGGTTGCTTTTCTGAAAACAGTAAATGAAATTTCGTGCTCTCACTGACAACACTGTAAGAAAGGGAAAAGTGCTTGGGTGATACCTTTGAAGAATACTCACCTAAATATTAACCAATTCTTTTCTTTCTGCTGAAATCATAGCTACATTTATGAAAAGCAAAGATGGATTTTTGTTCAATTGGAAATACATGTGTGAAATGGTAAGAAAGCAAAAGTTTTCCTGTTTCACATTTCATTCCAAGCTTTAAACCACGCAGGCATGCATTAAATATTGGCACAAAATTTGTCTTTCATTAAAAGCCTTTGGTTAGAAATTAGAGAATATATGACTATTTTTCATTCCTTAAGTTCTATTTTTTATTATTCCCAGGCTCTGATGTGTGTTCATTATATCTTATACAGACAAGATCTGAAATTCAAATATACTGTCTCTCATACACAAGATCAGAGCCCAAAATACACCCAATAGCACACTATGCCATACCTTCCATTAAGACATACAAACCTTGCTTGAGCAAAATGAAAATCCCAGCATTTATCCTCATATCTGAAATTAATTTTTTTTTGAAGTGATGCATGGAGCCTGCTAGTAACAGGTATTGAACAGTAACACACACACATTCATGGTAAGCCCTAATGCTAAGTACAGTTCTTCCTCTTAATTTCTTCAACAGAACCCATTACTGTCTAAAATATTTTTCTTCTTTATTAAGTAGAACATAAATCTTTTCCATCATCTTTCCTGATGATAAGAGAGTCACTCTGGGTTTTGCTGGAAGAATTCTACCGAAGCAACTACTCTGTCCTTAAAAGCCAGACAGCACTAATGCACACAAAGAAACAAATGGTGATTAAATATTTTTCTGGATAGGCACAACTGAAGATGGTTTTAAAAGAAATGAAACTCTAAGTGTTCTGTGGCGCAAGCAGCAACAAGACATTTTAAGTTCCAGTGTAAGTTATTTTTCTAGAAAGCAAGATTATGTTCTCCAGACAAGTTCAATTAACAGAGCAGAATTTTAAAGATCACTCAACCATCACTCTATAAAGGCACCGTGCCTGCCACATTTACAATCCTGTACCAGCTAATACCACTAAATGCAGTAGAGATCCCTACCTGCACGTATTTATTCTGCTGTATCTTCTCCATCCATCTGTCCCTGTGAAAAATGAGGCACAGGGGATAAACACAGACCTCAACACAGCAAAAAGACTTGCACTCCTTCCGTACACTGTAATATTTAAAATCCAAAAAGCAAGAGCTCAGAGAACAAGATTTTTTATCTCCAGCAGTTTAGGACTTGCAGCTAACCACAAAACACTTAGACAAGCTGCTTTTCTTGTGCTGTAGTGGAAAATTTCCTTTCTCCCATTAGGAAGGCAGTTTCTAACTGTGGGGAGAGGGCAGAAAACCAGCCTCAGAGTAATGACACTGTTTTCTTCCAAGTTTCATTCATTATTCCTGTGGAAATAGGAGGAGGAAAATTGAGAAAATAAAAAAGCTGAAGTTTAACAACAAAAAGATAATGTTCATTATATAAATTACTAAAATCAAATTCATTATAGAAACAACTGTTAATTTATTCACCGTGCTCTTGACATGGCTCTGTTTCCTCCATTAACTGCAAAGTACAGCACTTTTCTTTTTCTTTTTTATTGTCAGAGCACAAGCCAAATATTTCTTGTTGGTAGCATTAGCACACCACCATTAGTTTAATGACTAAGAGGGTACGGATGTCAAGAGCTGAAAAAACCAGATTTTTGCATAATTAAATGTATCTTGTAACTGTGCCATAAGTCTAAACATTAGTTGCTGCTTTAAATTACAGATCAGAAATGCAGTCATTAAAGATATCAAGGCAGCTGACAATTCATGCATACTGCATGACCCTCTTATCCTCAGATTCTACCCAGCCACCTCCTCCACTAGCTTCCACCTACTGAGAAGTGCTCCGTGGTACAATCCCAGAAATCTCCCGTTCAGTGGGAAAACAGACACACCACCCATGCCTCTGTCTCAGAGGGAGAAGGGTTCATGCAAGGTCTTTCTTCCCATTTTTTCCCATTTATGGGAATAAGACAGCTATTTAAGTTCCTAACAAGTTCGGCGCAATTTACCTCCTTTTCCTGTCTCACTGAGACTTTCCCTCAATAACTTGTTGACCACGGAACCCCTGCTGTAAGTGAGACATCTGAAATAAAGATCATCGAAAATCTCCTTCTCGCTACATCCCCCTTCAAGATGCATCTGTATTATTAAGATACTATGTCTCAAACTGGCCAAAATTACAAGCAGGGCACAAGATCCCAGATGGATACAAGAGGGAAGGGAACAAGAATTTCAAACAGATAAGTCGTTGTCATCAGTCGATGTATCTGTAAATCTAATCCTGCAATTTGCACACTGACCTCATCGACAGTCTCTTTATGTATGATTCATACAAGCATAGAAAGTTTGAGGAAAGAAGTGTTTTACAGAGGCAAAATAAACACATTTATCAAAAATTTAATGGAAAAAATCAACATCACTTTACTTACAGGCTAAAAACATCCAGTAACTTTGACTATAACAGCTGGAAGGAAAATCACTTGAGCCTGAGAAAGACATTTCATATTTTCAAGAAATGGATCCTGCAAAACAAGACCATACAATCCATAACTACATTGTGTCGTCTACTGACAAAGAATGCTATTGAATTTAATATAAAGTATCTTTTTGAGTGTTTTAATTTAGGTCAAGATTCTCACAGAGACAAATCACGACTGTTAATTACAGAGTTTATGGTTATCGTTCACTGTCCATTAGACAGCACCAACCACAAGCCAGTCTGAGACAAACACAGCGATGCCAATGATCCTCCATTAGAATCAGCAAATGCAAACCACTCTTCACACAGAAAACCCCACAAAACACAGAAAATTCAGCTGTGCACATAACAGCAAAGAGGTATGAACACAGACAACAAAATACTCTCCTGAAAGCAAATCTCAAACTCTGGAGAGCAGGGAATGGAAATCATGTCAGAGGGAGCATGGGGAGATTTTGTGCTGTACCACAGACATAGAGGTCGTCTCTTTTGGGCATAATAAAAATAAACACAAATCATAATCACAGAAAAAGCTGTTATTAGCAGAAACCAGCTGTTATTTTTGCCTCCTTACAACACGCAGTGAAAAAAGTTTTCCAAGTAACTTTGGAAGTAAAAATCCGAAAGCTCCATAAATGAGAACGAAGTGTTTAAATATTGTAAACCTGCACAAGTGATTGCATGACAGAATTTCCCAACAGAAAATTATAAAGATTTGTAGATGTATGAGACCTTTAATATTGGATGACTCTTCAAGTTGAAGTTAAAACTAGTCAAATGTAGACCAATAAAATGGCACAAGTATTTAACAGGATGGACAATTTTGTACTGAAACAACTTGTGAGCTCTTGTGGCCTTCTCAAATACTCAAAATAATTCGTCTCTGATCACAGTAGACCTTTGTTTTTGCATCCCCACCTTGCTTTATATAGAGATGTACACAAGGAATCCACAGCAGATTTTCATAGGGCAATAATTTGTTATAGCACAGATCTGGAGCTGTGTAACAGTTGCTAACTCTGATGCTAGCAGCTCATAGATGATATTTCTTACAAATTTTTGTTGAAAAGGTATTTCACTGCTCAGCAATAACATTTTATACTCCTTGGTAATTCAAGGATTTGCATTGGAGACACTTGCAATGAAAATCATTTGCAGAGATTTGTTTACTGAGGCTGCAACTTCAGAGAATTTGCAATCCTCCTTCCTGTCTGCTACCTAAACTGGCATGCAGGGAGTGCAGTGCCCACAATTTGGGAAGCACTATAACCTCTGGAATATCACATTAAGAGTGATCTCTAAGTAATGCACACACATTCATTACAATGCAAACTCAGATGCATCCTTTGTGGGCTGAACTAATTCAGCTGCTGGCCAGAAGCTTCAGGATTCATCTTCATTTTGAGGGTGACTAATTTCAAGACGTAGATAAGATTCCAGGAATGCCTTATAAAATATCATAACCCTGGAACTAGAACAAAAGTAATGAGGGACATCATGCAAAAATTAAAAAAAAAAAGTTAGGGAAATGCAGAAATACATCTGCTTTGTTACACTTGGAACAAAGAATAACTAAATATTACACATACAGTAAAACCAAAAGCAACACACAAAGAAAGTAATACACAAAATCTCCAAGGGCATGAGTCCAGAAAAAATGAGGGGCTTTGGCAAATTATCTGCGAGATAAACAAAAGGAGCAACTCAATCTCTCTCAGAAAAGAATCTGAGAGTGTAAAGTACATGCTGTATTTATCAACACAATAGTTTGCATGATTGCCATTTCCCTTTTTTCATGCTGCACAATGAAATAAGAAATCAACAGACATGAAATTTGGTACTTGGTAAATAACTAATTGACTTTACAGAACAACAGGGGATAGCTTTTATGGTAAGTTCACATTAAATGCATTGTTACACAAAGTAGCTTTCTGCCTAATGACCCAGTGTACACTGAAGAAGTCTGAAAATTATCTCAGTGCTTTAAGTTCAAGTTATTCCATCTGTTTCTTCTTAGTGTTCTGAAAAACATCATTAGTATTTTTGAAGCATTTTACATTTCTCCAGAGTAAGATGCTAAGGGTAAAATACTTCTGGCTACAATCTCTGAAAGATTTCTAGCACTTCTGATGCAGTCTCGTTAACAAAGTTTATGAAGTCTCACCTTTTATTGCATGGCCCCAAACGCAGCCATGAAATGAAAAATGCAAGAGCCCTAGCACAAGTTGAGATATTTGGTTTCACACCTATTTCTTACTGTACCTCCCTGTAAGATGAAAGTCTAAACTCCAACATGTCAAGAATGCAACTCATAAAAAACTATGTAAGAGCGAACAGGTTAACAAAGTAAAAACAAAGAAACCATAGAATAATAGAACGGTTTGGGTAGGAAGGGACCTTAAAAATCATCTAGTTTCAGTCCCTTCTATAGGCAGGTTGTCCAGGCTTTTGTTTTGACCGGCCTTGAACACTTCCAGGGATGAGGCATCCACAGGTCCTTCTGAGCAACCTGTGCCAGGGCTCACCACCTTCATAGGGAACAATTTATTCCTAGTACCTAATATAAATTTGCCCTCTTTTATTCTGAAGTCATTTCCCCTTTTCCTGTCATCACTTTTCCAGTCATTGTAATTATGTACATGCCCTTGTAATTATTCTCTCCGTCTTTCTTGTAGGCTCCCCCACTGGTGGAGGAGTGAACGAGTGGCTCTGAGGGGCTTGGCTGTCGGCTGGGATGAAACCACAACTCTTTATTCACCAAACAGTCCACTCACTGAATCCATCTCTCTCCAGCTCAGAGAGATGGATGTTGTGGGGGCCCATGTGAAGGGCTTTACAGAAATGACATCCAGAGCCCTTCCTTTGTCCACTAACGTGGTCACTCCATCACAGAACGCCACTGGGATGGTCAGGCAGGACTTGCCCTTGGTGAAGCCATGCTGACTGTCCTGAATCATCTCCCTGTCCTCCGTGTGCCCCAGCACAGCTTCCAGGAGGATCTGTTCTGTGATCTTCCCAGGAGCAGAGGGAAAGCTGGCAGAGTGGGAGTTCCCAGGGGCCTCCTTTGTACCCTCTATAAAGACAGGCACAAAATGTTTCCTTTTTCCCAGTTAGCTGGGACTTCATGTGACTGCCAAGGCTTTTCAAATACCATGGAGAGAGGCTTGGCAACTACATCAGACAAATCCCTCAGGGCTTTGGGATGCATCTCATCAGGTCCCATAGACTTATGTACATTCAGGTGTCATGAACCTGATTGTTTCCTACACTGGGAAGCATTTTTGTCACAGCAGTAGGAAGCATGTGCTTTAAGATAAATGTGAAATATGTTTATTGTTTACCTTTTTTTTTTTTCCAATATAAGATGGAGGCTTGTTTTGTTCAGTTTAGTCATGTGCTGGCTTCAGGCTAATGGTATTTGTTGAAGGGTTTTGGATGCTGTCACGCACAAAGTATGAAGTTTTACTGGACTCTGGGTTGGAGGACAACGAGGCAGCGAGAAGTTTTCTCTGTAACTAAATACTGAGCAAAGTGCCTGACTACATTTCAGTATGCATTAGTCCATTAGGAAGTTGATGACTTCTCATACCACAGTCATTTTCATGCATACACTTAAATGATTTATCGTCTTGTCTTAGAGGTATTGAAATTCTGATATTAGTTTTTTGTTAGTCTTTGATAAAACGAAATACTAATTTCATTCTTAAACCCCAACCATCACTTCATTATCCATATTCAGCAATGGATTCTTCATCTAATAAAGATAATATTGTGTCTTTAAGAGCAGTCAGCATCTTTTGCACATTAGATTTGAAATTGACTTTGTTTATAGACAGAGAACCTTTGCTTTTTATGCTTTTTACATTTCTATGCCATTTAATAAATGTGATTTCCTCTTTTTTTTCTTTTTCTGTTATGCATCAAAGAACTTTTAGTGGATTGTGGCTGCTATTAATGTATATAATGCAGTGTTTATTCAATCTGTCAGATCAACAGGTCATTAATTTAAGGTGAAAAAAAAGTACAGTGATCCCTTTGTATCACAGAACCACTGTGGTCGGAAGAGTTCTCTGGAGATTGCCCGGTCCAACAAAGACCACATTTACTGAGGGCTGCTAAAAATATGAGTATCATAATAGGGATAATTTTCTGGTTTCTGTGTGTACATTTATCAAGCCTGAACTAAAGGCAATATTAGAGACAAGAAACATGGTAGGTAAGGTTTTCTTTGTTATGCAGGAAACCTTCCAGCCTTTTATCATGTTTGTGTCATTTCCTAGTAGGAAAGTGGTAAGATGAGCTAGTCTGTAACATTAGCTGTTAGCTTTAGGTTTTGGAAGAGAAAGAATATGATGTTTTTATGAGTCTAGGGATTATTTTTCAATTTCCATGAAAATCTGATCTTCTTAGGCTAGATTGTGAATTTCTGAGAACACTGCAGTGAGCAAACTGCTGCTGAGCCAAAAAGGAAGTGGTGGAGAACCAAACAGGCCTCAGGAGTGAAGCCAGGATGCTGAGATAAGGAGAGAAGGAAGAATAGAAATGCCCAGAATGTAAGCATTGAGTGAATAAACATTGTAGTAAGTAAGACTACAAAGATCATATTTCCTTAGTAATAGTAACACCTGGGTTACTATTACTCGAAGGTTGTGGGGTTTCCCAGCTTCCTCTGTGTGCTGCTGCATCCTCTCTCGTGAGGCTTAGCAGTCACACAATTAAAATAAAATATTCAATTATTTCAGAAATACACTGTAAGAATGATTTGGAGCCTGAGAAGTATGATTTCGTCCAGTGGAGAGAAGATGGAAGGAAGCATGACAGCATGACAAATAGTTAAGAAGAAATGTGGAACAAACTCATCTACATGTCCACGAGGAGTGAAACAAGAAGTAACAGGCTGAGACTGCAGCTCAGGAAATTCAGATGAAGCACGAGAAAAACGTTTTTTGGCAGTGAGAAGAGTGAAGCAGTAGAATATGTTGCAGATGAAGGTTTTGGAATCGCCATCTGTTGCAGCCAGGGACAAAACAGATATCTCCAGGAATTACATCAGTGGAGTTGATGCTGTTTTGGGATAAATGAACTAGTTGGCTTTAGGACATCACTTCCAACACCATTTTTTAAAGATATAATTATACAACTACAAGAAGAAAATGTTTTGCATAAACAAAGGCCTCTCTAATCCTCCAGGTAAAGCTGTAACAGGTTCTCTACTTGGGATAAGAGCTACATGAATTCAAGATACAACGACATGCATTTTAAGATCAGATAATCACTGAAAAAATTCCCAAAGGACATGGTAGATTCTACATAGCTTGAAACCAAAAGCGTTGTAGGCTATATATAATTTATGGGCATGACTCAGATGCAACTGTTTGAAATTACTGTATTTAGGCTGTGCTTTACGGGATGTGAAACTTGGTGATCTGAAATCCAATTTAAATGTTTTGTGTGACTAAAATCTCCTGAGATATCATATTCTATGTCTGCACAAGCAAGGCATTCACGTAATACAACCCACTGTTTTAGACTTCATCATGTCCAAGATCTGCTGCAAAACCCACAAAAATACATTCACAGGACAATGTACAATGAGGCCAGTCTTTGCAGTGGTTCTGTGGAAGTGGTGTAACTGCAACTCTTGCTGCTGGGTTAAAGGAGAGAAATTATTATGGCAGCATTAACTTTGTCCTAAATTTACTTAATCTAACCAGTAAATACTGGATTCTAGTTCAGTTATTAGTAAGAAATTCTTCACTGTAAGGTTGATGATGCACTGGCAATTGCCCAGAGAAGCTGTAGCTGCCCCATCCTTCGAATTATCCAAGGCCGGGTTGGACAGGGCTTGGAGCAACCTGGGCTAGTGGAAGGTGCCCCTGCCCATGGCAGGAGACTGAAACTGGATGAGCTTTAAGATCTTTTCCAACCCAAACTATGCCACGATTCTGTGAAACACCGCAGTTACGGAAGGACTTTGGCCAAGGCAGATCTCGTTTCACAACCATACCCTCCACCTGCAACTGCGATAAGGATACTGTGTTCTGCACTGCTAGAAAAAGGGATCTGTATCAAAATAAGCAAAGTTTAAATCAGCAGAAGTAATAAATATCTTCTACTTAGCCTTGCAGCCAGTATTGAAGAAAAGGAATACCTGAATGCATTGTTTCATCCTTAACTCTTTACAGGTTATCTCTCACAGCATTCTTTTTTCACTAATTAACTATTAGCACCTTTACTGATCTACCACAAAGAAGTAACTAGTGTAATGAAAAGGTGTAAGAACAGAGAGCCCTGAACACACATACAGCTCTTCACCCAGAGGATACAGAGGGAGATACAAAATATTCTGAGTTGGAAAGGATCCTCAAGGATGACTGGGTCCAACTTTTAAGAAAATGCCCCATACAGGGATCAAACCCACAACCTTCGAGTAACCAGCACCACGGTGCAACCAACATCCTTACTTCTTATATGACAACAGAGCCAGGCTGTCTATCCCACACAGAGAAACTCCTGGTTATTACTAATGAAGTACAAAACTACTGACAAAAGACCGTCTGATTATTAATGACAGATGAAACCGCTGATTTTGTTTATTCAAGTGGGCCCTTATTTCAACACAAGCTTTTCGCTGCCGCTCGGGACAAAGCGAAGCGGGACGAACACACCGGAGTAGCACCAGGAGCTGAACGGGGACAACGCAGAAGCAGCAGGGCCGGGAAGCGGGCAGGCCTGACCCGCCCTGGGGCAGGACTGAGGCGGCGCCTCATGAGGCGGCAACATGGCGGTCGCCGCGTCAGGGCGGGAACGTCGGACACGTCCCCTTGGCCACGCCCACTGCTGCTGCTCGCATATAAAAGCCTCGCGCGGGCCGGGTGAGGGGGCCGGCACTTCCGGTCGGACATGACGCCACAGTGTCAACATGCAAGATGGCGGCGCATCACCGGCAGAACACGGCGGGGCGGCGGAAAGTGCAGGTGAGGGCGCGGCGGGGCCAGGACGGCTCAAGGGGAGCCCGGAGCTTCGCGGGCCACACCAGCGGCTGCGGAGTGTCAGGTCTTGGGGGTTTCTACGGCAGCGCAGTCGCCCACTCTCCCACAACAGCGTTGCGGTGAGGGGAGGCACCGCCGCGCGCCCCCAGGGTCTCTCCCCCGCCTCCTCTGGCCGCCGTGCCGGGGGCGAGCGGCCGCGTGAGGCACCGGGGGGATGAGTTGCTGCTCGCTGCCGAACGGGGTCGGGTTCTGCAGCCCGCCGGAGGCGGAGCTGAAACAGCTCGGATCAAAAGCGTTAGAGCACGGGGGGAGGTAAGTTGAGACCGAAAGAACTGTGCCTCCGGACCTGCTTTGGTGTAACGTGAATTCCCGGCAGCGACAGAGCTGCAGGTTCATGCCGCCGCTGTCTCGGCTGTGTCCGGTGCCAGAGTAGGTTTTAGATTAAATATTAGGAAGAACTCTTTACTGCCAGCGTGGTGAGACACTGAAATAGTTTGTCCAGTGAAGCTGTGGGTGCTCCTTCCGTGGAATTTTTCGAGGCCGGGTTGATGGGGGCTCTGAGCAACCTGGTCTGGCGGAAGGTGTCCCTGCCCTTGACAGGGGATTTGAACTAAGTGATCTTCAAGGTCCCTTCCAGCTCAAACCATTCTATGACTGTGATCTGCTTCACATCATATTTCTGCTTACTCTCTGTAAAAATCTCTGTCCCTTTGCACACATGGGCAAGGAGCAGGGTTTTTTCTTCTCAAATTTCAGAAGTATTCCTTCCCTGCTCCAGGCAGCATTTGTTGAGGGGAACCCATGGCACAGGAAGTCAGGTGGATGTAAACATTCTCAGCACACTTGAGGAATTAAACCCTGTCGTTCGGGCTCACGTGTAGCTACGAGTAGATTGTTGTAGCCTTGGAGGAGACTGGAATTACCGAGGTGTGTGTAAAAAGTCAAGACTCTGCCAGCCCTTTAGATGTTTTTACAGCTTTCACCATGGAAAGCTTTATCACTGTGCAAACTGCCTAGTGGCAAGTTCAAGTTTCAGCTGTACCTATCCAGTGTGATCAAATGAAATATTGATTAGGCTTGAAATAGCATTAAGAGCTTTCAAAGCAGAGGTGGGTTTGGTTTTTGGACTCATCATTCATAACACAGAGGAAATGTGCATCTCTTTAGAGCATTTAGTGTCTTCTGTGCTTTAAGGAAAGCACTTTGTCAATTCTATACAAAGAATTCCCTTCCCAGAAAAAAAAACCTGAATGTGCTTTAAAATACAGAGAATCCAGAGTATAATATCCCTTTATTGACTTAATTGCCTATGCTATAAATGAGTTTTTGCAGGTTACACCCCTAAGGAGGGGGATTTTGTTATACCTTGATACTTGTTTGATGTACTCCTATTTATGAAGTAGTAGTTCCCTAACTGCAGCATGCATCAAAGAGCTCCTTGTTTCCCTTTTTTACTGCTACATTTGTTCTCCAGGCATTGCTTAGCTCAAAAGCTTGTTTTCACAGGTGGTGTTGTGCTGGTTTGTGATGTTTTGTCTGTTTTCCTTGTGCAATGTGGTATTGTTTCGCCTCATGTACAGATGACACCTGATGTACGTGACACTGATCTGTGTCTCAGCAGTGCACTGGAAGTTTAGATCTAGACTGGTTGTGTTTCCCAGAGAAGCTTCCCATCCCTGGGAGTGTTCAAGACCAAGTTGAATGGGGCTTGGAGCAGCCTGGGCTAGTGGAAGGTGTCCCTGCCTATGGCAGGGGGTGGAATGAGAAGATGTGTAAGGTGCCTTTGAACCCAAACCATTCCATAATAAACGGTTATAAAGTTTGACTAGAAGATGTATTCTTTTCTTGACTCTTATTATTTCACCTGCTTGGTTAGTGACAGGACTTTGTTCAAGTAAAGGAATTTTGAGTGGCTGTTTTATCCATCAGCTGCTAATGGAAAGATAAAACCACTCGTGATTTATTTTACTCCCCAATGACTGAGCATTAGGATGCTTCTACGTAAAGTTTTTGAGAGAGAGACAGAGCTGGAGAAATTTGTTCCAAATCTATGAGGCTGGAAGAAGAGGTTTTTATAGAAGACACCTCTCAGACATGCAGGAACTTGGATCCTTACATGGTAGGAGAGCTGGTTGAAGTTTATGGAAATCAGAACTATTATTAGCTTGGATGCACCTGTTTTACTGGTAAACAAAGCCATCCAAAATAGTCAGTTTAGGGTGCTTCTGCATATAATTGTAGTTTCTAAGGGTTTAATCAGTGTGGATGTTTTAGGCCTCAAAATAAATTCCATGCCTAGAAAAAGGAAAGAAGTTTAACTCTTTAAACAGGAGTCAGGCATCTGAAATGTCCAGTGGCAGGTGTTCAAGCTTAGCCCTGTCTGTGTAAAGGCTGCAGGAGCAAGGTTGTGTGATTTGGGAAGGGAGTAAGGGTGCAGAGGTGTGTCAGACACTGATTTGGGAAGGGAGTGAGGGTGCAGAGGTGTGTCAGACACTGATTTGGGAAGGGAGTGAGGGTGCAGAGGTCTATCAGACACTGATTTGGGAAGGGAAGGAGGCTGCAGAGGTGTGTCAGACCCTGCTGTTGGCCATGTGCTGTAGCTTTCAGATGTCGTCCTGGGAATTAAGTCAAGGTGAAGCCACTTCTCAGCAGGTGCCTTGAAGCAGCTGCCCTGGAGGGGTTGCGTTGTAGCTGCTCTCTCAAACTTGCTCCCTGGCCAGAATAAATTTACCCCTGTACTCAAAACCTGTTGACAACACATGAGAATTTTTACATATAAGGATCAGCATCCTTATGATTGCATGAATTTTAAGGACTTTTTGTCTTTAAGTCTTCTACAGAATAAGTAAATCTTATTCTCCTTACCTGGAAGTGTTAAAGGACAGGCTGGATGGAGGTTTGAGCAACTTGGTCTAGTGGAAGGTGTCCCTGCCTGTGGCAGGGGTTAGGCTGAGATGGTCTGTAAGGTCCCTTCCAACCCAATCCATTGTGATCTTTTTGAACTGAATTTGTCATATTTGTGTACTGGTATTGCAGCTTACTAGATTTTATATCTGTTATTTTTATATTTTATACGTAGTAAGTGTAAAAATTGTAGTTACAAATATATTTATTTTGTATATAATGCTTAAGCAAACAAATAGCCAGTATGTTGATTCCATTGTAAAAGCATAAAATAAGCTTCTTAGTACCTTCCATTACTTTTATTTTAGAGCCTGGAGACCTGGATAAAAATTCGAATAGTCTCCTTAATTAAAAGCCATATTTTTAGGGATACATATGCTCCACCAAGATAGTAAAGCAATTTGGTGTTTTTCCTTGGTGCTTCACTGCTGCTTTTCTCAGTCTTGGTGCAATTCAGATCTCATGGAACCCTCGCATGATTTTGAGAATTTTTTTTTTTTTTTAATTTCTCACAATTGCTCACTGAGAAAGAAGGAATGAATGTCCTTGGAGCTCAGCTGGTTACTATTTCCTCCACATGGTTTGGTGGGATGTTTTAAAAGCAGATTTTACCCATCTATGAAGATAAAATCTGTTAAAAGGCATGTAATGTAGCAAGGGTAACATGATCCCACATCAGCTGATACACTCATCCCTGCAGGAAACACATTGTAAGTCCTGCAAGAAATTAACTTGGCTTTGTGTGCCAAAATGTATCTGTTGACAGCGGCTTTATCTCTGGAGCTCTTAGGTAGTCATTAAAACGGTTAATCCTGATCCATTTAGGGTACTGAATCCCATAAACTCTTTATAATGAGTGGATGTTTGTGATGTTTGTGCACGGCTGCTCTGGAAGATTCTTGCTCATTATGGGGGTTTCTAAAAGCTGCAGCAGTGTCGATGCCAAAGCCTTTGGTTGTCAGTAAATATTACATATCCCACAAACCCTGTCCCTCCCAGACGAGGGTGGCACTAAAGCCTTGGTGATCTATATCCCAGCCATTATTGTGTCTGTGGTTTGCCCCTGGCTCTGTGCACTGATGGAAAGGGCACAGCAGGGGTGTGCTCCAGCCTGTCCTGTGTGCAGCAAATGCCACTGAGAGCTCAGAGCCCTCACTTCCTGGGGGATCTCCACACCCTTTCCAGGCAGAATCCGGTACTTCATCTGCAGTGATAAAATCACTGCTTCAGGAGCAGAGGTGCTGTTTATCACAGCAGTTTCTCCTCAGCCAAAACTTTACTGCATTTGTATTATTTAGATAAGTTTGTGTACACACAGGCTTGAATATATATACTTTATATTCTTGTATTTGTTTGGTATACTTACTAGATCTTCTAATATTTCTTAATTCTATGCTAAGTGACACTCAAAAACCCAGCCAAACAAAAAAGCACTTTCTCACCTTTTTTCCCCCTAAATAAGAACATAATGGAGAGAACGTTACATGTGGATTATCACCGGTCTTCTGCTCTTATTAGTCAATGTTTTGGTTTTTTGAACTTGGCTGTGTGTCCACCACTCTTAAACAAGTGTCAGCTCTTTAATTAGTCAAGTTGCTGTTGCTTTTATTGATGCATTTTAAATTCTCCATGCATTTCAACATCCTTTCAAGAGATTTTGTTGGGCCCTAATTTTTTTTCTCTGTGTTAGGATAGAATTAATGCATTTAAGTATAAGCCTGGATGCTTCTGGTGTTATACCTCCCTTTCCAAAGGGTTCCATGTGGTGTGCAGCAAATGTCTCATGGGGTTATTTTTAGTCCAGCCACATGTGCTGTGTGTCCTGTTCTAGTTTTGTTAATATACAAGATTTTTGTTTCAGCCTTGATGACTGGTTAGCAGGAGTGGACCATTTAACACTTTGTTTTGGATGAGAAAATACATTTATTAAGTATTTTCAGGGTAAGCAACTGGCAGTTACTTGGATATCCATAGGTCTCCAAAATGAGCTGGAGAGTCCTTTTTTTGCTGTAGTCCTTCTCAGTTCATACTGTTTTCAGGACAAATGGTTTGCCCTGTCCTTAGCCAGCTGCTCCAATTGCAGCGTTCGTTTGAAGTGTTGGTGTGGTGTCCCATCAACTTGCTGACCACAGAATAATTTTCTCTCATTTTAGTTGTCTCTCTTTGTCCTTCTCGTATTAGAAATAAAAATAATAATAATAAAAAAAAATAGACCATGTTTAATTTAGGTTAGAATTACTTTTATGATCAAACAATATTTGTCATGGTTTCTTGCTATGGCATGGAGGAAGTTACCATTACTTAATAAAATAGGGATTTCTTTTTCTTCTTACCGTTACTCCTTCAATTTTTGAGACAGTTTGTCAGGACAAGTGTACTATTCCTTCTGTGGACAGTAAATAACACTTTTTAGAATTGTAAGTCTGAGGAGAGGCAAAAGTAACTGGTTGAATTCTGTGAACAGTAGCAGTCACTGAAGGGGAATTTTGTATCAAGCTTTTTAAATTGTTTTGCCATATTTTTTTTCCATTGAAGCTCTTGTGTATTTACACCAAAAAAAAAAAAAAAAAAGGAACAGCAGGAAATAAGATTTTAATCTTGTTTAATTCAGTTGTTACAGCAGAGTTACTTTCTCAGGTTTCTCACAGGGAGAAAGAAGGATGATGTTGGGTTTCCTGCTCAACTGCTGCTGACATCCAGCTCAGATCTACCATGGAACAATAGCCCTGAAACAATATAACCCCCCTCTTTGTCTCAGTTCTTTTAAAATAAAAACAATACTTGCCAAGAGATGTTTGACTAAATTAATATGTGGAAGTCATTAAAGGGAATAAAGGGCAAATTAACTTTGAATATTTCAATACTGGTGGTACTGAGAAGTGGTTGTCAGTCTCCCCTGATCATGTCTTTGTGTGAGGGAGAAACAGCATTTGGTTGAGTTGACTTCAATTCCATCAAGTTTAATGTAGAAATATGACTCAATTTCCAAAGTCCTGTGAAAGTTCTAATCATATATGTAAAGTACGTTATTTACTAAAGTAAGCCATCATTTGGTTTTTTTTTAATTTTTAAATATTTATCACTGTGTTTTTCTTGAGCTCCTTTAAATTACAAAGAGTAACATTATTATGTGCAAAAAGCATAAGCGTTACCGTGCTTAGGTGACTAACGTAGTTTGACAATCTAACTTGTGAGTGGAATGAAGAGCTCTTAAATTATACCTGAAAATATAACAAATATGGGATGTGACTGACAGAGGAGGAACAAATCCAAAATTTGAGGATTTCTCAAAGAATATCTTGCTAGCAGTTGGGAAAACAAGAGGTGAAAGGCGGTGCTGATCTTGAGCTTGATATTGTGACAGGAAAATATTGTTCTCTCTAATAAGTAACATCAAATTTGACCTACTGACCTCTGAGTTTGTGTCTTAGCTGCTCACATTTAGTATTTTTGGCTGAGTGTTTTCATTGGCTTTATTTAAAGAGTTCAACAGCAGTGTGGATTTGATGGCTATCCCTTTGCCTTGTGTTTGTATCGTATTAAACCTTGACACTGACTCTAACTTTATTTTGTGCACGTGATCCGTGTGAGTGTTTTAGCAGCATAAACATGATATAACTTAGCCCAGGTAAGGAGTGTACATACATCTTGCTCCCTGCATCTCACCAAGAAATAATTCCTCAAGTACTTGAGGTGTTTTAACATAACATTTCTGTGTGGTTGATGGTGTCTTCTTTCAGCAGCGTCTCTGCAGCTGTGTGTAGGTGGAGACTTGAACATGGATAGCAGGAATGTTATGGATGAGTCTGGAATGAGTAAGAGAAGCTGAAAGTATTGGAAATGAGGACACGATCTCAAACTGGGGGGAAGAGCTGTGATGCTAAAAGGGCTGAGAGTGGCTGAGAGGGTCTTCAAGAGCATTGGGCCATAACATTAATAAATGTAGTGAAGGACTTGTGGAATGGTAAATGGAGAGAGTTGAGGCAGAAAGATTCAGGAGGCTCTTAATTTTGATTGTCCAGTGTTGGTCTGTAGAGCTGCTGCAGCTGTTTCTCGAACAAAGAATAGCACTGGACGTGTGTTTCCTGGAAGGATCAGTTCTCTGACTGTGCTGCCTGGGGTTGGGATAATTCAGTGGAGGTGTTGCCCACATTCACCAAATGGACCTGTCAGTTCTCAGGGTGTGGAATCCAAGCTGCTGTAAAAGATTTCTTCAGTGATAAGGACTAGTGAACAGCTTAATTTGTTGGTGTTATTTTCTGTCACTGAGATCAGATCTGGAAAACGTTTTCTTTATACTATGCTAACACAGTTACTGAAGTGACAAATTGCTTTCAGATCTCTAGCCCCAGACTACTCCTTATAAGCATTTTCAAAACACTGGTACTTGTGTATCCAAATGATTCCTGCTTTGAGCAGATTTGGTTATATAAAGCATGAAATTTTACCTTGTTCTGATTATATTTTACAGAATCTGGGAGGATGCATAACTGGCATCTTCCCCTCCTTTTCCCTTAGTGTGAGGGCTTTCCTCAGAGTAGTGTATAAACCCAGGGATCAGGAAAGAGAGTGCAGTAGCTCTGAAGACACTCCAGTGTCTTAGAATTGTATTTACTGAGCACTAATAATGGAGACTGCTGTGGCCTTTCAGGGTCTCCTGAAATTTCCTTTTAGTTTTCCTGAACAAATCCACGAAGTAACCTTTACACACAGTACTGTCAAACATGGAAGAAAAGAAACTAATGGAATCATTTATCTGAAAGAGCAGTAAGAGTTTGAGTTTCTTATTATATTGGCAGGTAGGCAGTTCTTTAAAATTGGTTTAAAAATAATAGTGACACCTGAAATAGCTTAGATTTGTATCTGCAGCCTTTCAGTGCTTTGTAAGCCATGGTGACCATATCCTCTCCTTTGTGAGGCTGGGAAATACTGGCATCCCAGCTACAGAAACTGTGGAACCCACTTGGGAAGTGAGACACAAACTCAGTGTGTTGTCTAAGATCACCCAGAATATACACACACACAGCAGGGAACTGAACTGAGGATTCTCTGGGTCTAACTTAAGTTGTAATGATTAAAAGAATCTGTTGGGCTCCAGTTCTATCACTGCTGAATCTTCTCTATGACTCTTCCTCATTTTTGGGCCCAAATTACTTTGGTGGTGCTGGTAACTCTCAAACTGACAGACAATGCTTGTAAAACTCTTCGTATTTTCTACTCAAGAACTTCACAAAGATGAAATTAGATGTTCAGATTTTATGAGTAGGTCAGTATCTTAACACCATAATTGGATTTGTGCAAATATGTTTTAGGTCTCCTATGTGATTAGAGATGAAGTGGAGAAGTACAACCGAAACGGGGTAAATGCACTTCAGCTGGACCCAGCATTAAACAGACTCTTCACGGCAGGCCGGGACTCCATCATCAGGATATGGAGTGTCAATCAGCACAAGGTCGGTCAGGAGGGGGGTCCTGTGTCTAAACCTACTTTTTCCAAGTTATCCTGCTGGTAAGCTGCCTACAGGGCTATACGTGGTGGTTTTTAACAGCTGCCAATTACTGTGATCACAAAATCATTTTGATACTGCTTATACTGGGGTATCTTACATAACTGTGTAGTTCTCACAAAAAGGTTCTGGAATAGTGATTTCAAACAACTCTGTATTAGGAAACTTTGAATCCATGTGAAGGTTGAAGGAAATATCACAATAGGATCTGATAGTCACAATCATCTCCATTTGTGATGAGCTTTTTTTTTTTCTTATTTTGCAGCAAGACCCTTATATAGCATCTATGGAACATCACACAGATTGGGTAAATGACATTGTGCTCTGCTGCAATGGCAAAACATGTAAGTACTTAAAAATTTCAGAACTACAGTATTCAGAAACTGTATACAAGTAAATTATCTGCTGCTGTAATTATTTTCCATCTTTTCTTAGCATGTAAAATTAATTTGTGATGTATATTGTAAATTTTTTTAATTATGTGAGCAGCTGTTTTAATGAAAATTGAAATGTCTATGTAAATGATTGTTTTAATCTTTTTTGAAAAACAAATTAGAGTAGTACAAATATGTGCTAAAGTAATATATAAGCCATTAAAATTTAGTCTTTATTCTTTCCAATTTAGTGATATCTGCTTCTTCAGATACTACTGTTAAAGTGTGGAATGCACATAAGGGATTTTGCATGTCAACACTAAGGACGCATAAGGTGAAAAACATTATCTGTAAATACTGTGTGTGATCACTGCCATTCTTACAATTATTAAAGTGTAGTCTTGGATAACGTTGATTCATATTGTTACATTTATTTTATTGTAGGACTATGTGAAAGCCTTAGCATATGCAAAAGATAAGGAGCTTGTAGCATCTGCTGGGCTGGACAGACAGATATTCCTCTGGGATGTAAATACTCTCACAGCACTGACTGCCTCAAATAACACCGTCACAAGTAGGTACCTGGGTGGGGGAGGCAAATGCAAAGCATTTTATTGAGTAGGATAATCTGTGAGATGAATTTAAAACTATGAGTGCTGTTTCTATCTGTACATAAAAAATGAGCAAGGAATTTGGAGGTGGGTTTTGTATGCATTCAGTCCATTTGTTGTGTTATGTAATGGCTGGAAATCTAGAGCAGCCAACAGTCACGGCATTTAGAATAGAGGACAAGTCTCTTTGAACTGTTTCTCCTGAACTGTGACATGCTGGTTTCTCTGAAACTTGATAGAGCTTTAACTTGAGAAGCTTTTAGCCTCTCAACCAACCTTCTATGCAAATGTTCTCTTTGCTTCTTTGCTCCTACATTTTCTATGTATTATAACTTGGGATATTTTTTGCTTGTATAGATGCTGAAAAACAGGCAGTACAGCTTCTAAAGCAGGACTTTATCAAATACATTTATCAAAATACAATACAGATTGTATTGTATTGATTTGATACATTTATCAAATCTGTCAGAAGAGTAGTTACTAGATAAGCTACACTAAAAACCATACAGAGTAACACAAAGCACTGGTTACATATAAGGATAACATACTGGTGAGATCTAACTCACTAGAGATTAAAAGACAAGGGGAAACTGTAGATTCTACTCAGCAGGGTTAATTCTCAATGTCACCATCATCTTTTAGGAAGTCACCTGTCGTGCTTCTCTCTCCCACAAAGGCGTTATATAAACTGTGATGTCTTTCCTTATACAGCAATTCCAACACTGCCCTTTTTAGAATGGTCAAGGTAGAACTGGTCAAATTTCTCTTCTGGGAAGTGTCACTAGCCTTTAGGTTCAGCTGGATTTAAGTGAATAACATAGATCTGGGTCATGGCATCCTGGTTTGTATTTGCTGTTTTACAGTATATTTTTTGAGAAAGAGGGTCTAGTGTGAGCACAGTGTACTTTGCTGCTTGTTAGGTAGGCTGGAAAAATTGTGTTCACAGTGACTGATCTCTTCCATTTTACACTTTGATAGATGTTTAAACAATAGCAGAGTCTCATGTGCATTGGGAAAGAACAGAACTATCTTGTACACTACCACATCTTAATTTTTAAAATAAGACTAGTTGCTTCCTCAGTCATAGGTTAGGAATGACTCAAGGAAGAGCTGCAGAACTAAAATTTGCATTGGCATAATATATTCCTAAGACATTTCAAGAATCTGTGATTCTATAAATAAGAGGAAGGCATGTAGTTGTGTTGGTGTGGGTTTTTTTATTTACTGTATTTGGCTGATTTTGAAAGGTGTGTTTAATTTTATTGATTTGGTAGCTTCTAAAACCAAAGGTGCATCTGCTGGGCAGAACTGTCAGTTTTGCATTTATTGTCTAAAGAACTTTTTAGTTCAAGTATAGCCTTGTGCTGACTTGTCTGAGTAGCCTTTGGAAGAGAGGTGGCTTTAGTGAGCTGTGTTGGACTGCAGGATGCTATTGGGATGGCACATGACTAAAGTGATTTACCTTATATTTCCCAGAAATAAGAGAATCCTTCTCTTCCTTTCTTTTTTTCACTGAAAGTATAATTGTTTTATAGCCAAACTTCACTGATAACTATAAGCTTTGCTGTCTTCTACTTGAACAAAGTTTTTGAAGGAAGAATTTATTTGTGAGCTCACAGGAGAACTAAATTGTGGGATAATAAAAAAAACGTAAAAACATTTCTTGTTCACTGTAACGGTGATACAGAACTTAAATGATTCAAGTGAATCAGAAATGGGAGATGGGGAGTATTGAGGAGTTGGTGCTTGTTTTGAACCCAAGATCAAATGGAAGTGGAGACAGTACCTCTAAGGTGACAGGGAGAAATTTGCATTTCTAGGGTAGGAACACAGATATTTTATAAGTGGCAGGAAGAGGAAGCAGAGGAGTTTTTTCTTTCATTTTAGTGCTGCCCAGTAACAGTGTTTCTGTTGGAAAGAACACAGTGTATGTCCTCACTGAACCTGTTTTCCTGAGTCCTTTCAAGCAGTACGGATTTTTTCAGAGTACCAGTGAAAATTGTTCTTGTGCATGAGTTTTCTATCTGGTTACCTGGAAGCAGTGTGCACAAGCCCAGCATTAAGAGGAAGCCTGTTTTTAAAGAGTTTCTCAGTCAGCAGAGCTATAATTCAAATTAAGTGGAGAGATTTAGCTCTTGAGAGGTAGTTCCTTCCAGAAGAGGGTGGAGTTTAGTTTTGCTTTTGTTCTGGCATAAATTTTCCTTCTGTACATTTGAGATTCTCCTATTTCTGCTATCCAGCTTTTGATAACTGTATATTATCCTTTCCTAAGTTATTATGATTGTTGAACAGCATGCTTCAAGAAACAGTTTCTTCAAGAAACCTTCAAGAAGGGCCCCTCAAGGATCGTGCTTTTAGCTGTTCTCTGGGGACAGTGGAAGACTCTCACTTTATTTTAGCTCCAAATAATAGATTTCATTTGACAGTTTGCATTTGGATGCTATAACCAGTGGCTAAGAGGACCCTGAAGTAAAGCTGCATCATTCTTCATTGTCATAGAATATCCTGAATTGTAAGGGCCCCTCAAGGATCGTGGAGTCCAGTTCCTGGCCCTGCATGGGACAACCCCAAAAATCCCACCCTCTGCCTGAGAACATTGTCCAAATGCTCCTGGGGCTGTGGCAGCCATGGGGCAGTGACCATTCCCTGGGGGGCCTGTTCAGTGCCCAACCACCCTCTGGGGGAAAAACATCTTCATAATATCCAGCCTAAACCTCCCCTGGCACAGGTTTCTCTGCTGTGACAAAATGTGATATTCCATTATGATATTAGGTTACAAAGCCTGTGCTGGAAACTTAGCTCCATCATTTAAATAAATCATTGTGTGAAGTTTCACGTTTTTGCTGGCCATGCAGTTTGTTGCTATTCTCAGCCTTCTTGGCATACTGATGGTGTGGATTTGAGGCTTGTTTGTGCTCTCTAAATAGATGATTTTCATTTGCTGTGTCTGTGCTTTTCCCAGTTGAGGGACTGGTACTTTAATCTCCCAAAGTGGGTTAGGCTGGTTGGTGTAGGATTCCTCAGCTCTGGTGGTAGGTGTGGTGCTAAGGAGTTACCATATGGTTTCCACAGATGCAGAGGTAGCATCCATACTCAACACATTTTAGTGCTGCAGTGTAACTTCTCTGCATCTCTGCTGATCTAGGAGAGAAGCCTTTAATACAAAATGTAGAGTTTTACTGTTACTTGGCTTGGAAAAAAATCTCTGCACTTAAATCCAAATGCTGTGTGTTACAAGATCACAAACAAGTGTCATACTCCAATAAAATAGTTGAGCAAGAGTAGCTTGATGGCCCTGGCACAGAATTGTGGTGCCAGAAGAGCACCAACATTGTAGTGACCATAAATCTGAGGGGTTATTTTGTTTTTATGCAGTAGTAGATTAAGAATTGGAATGGGGTTTTCCTAGCATTAGTCTGATGTTGTCTTCCTTAAAGCAGCTCTGTGTATGGGGCAGAGTGGCACTATTTTCATGGGTCAAAGGGTATTAAAATACCAGTTTTGAGTGAATAAGTATGTTTTTCAAATGACAGCGTTAAAATTGAAAATGTGAATTTTATTTTGAAATAGCTTCTTCCCTGAGTGGGAACAAAGACTCAATCTACAGCCTTGCAATGAATCAAATGGGAACAGTTATTGTATCAGGGTCCACTGAAAAGGTAAGCAAAATTTGGTAAGGTTCATTTCACTTCAGTTTGATTTCAGTATAAAGAGACAATTTTATTCATTTTCAATTTCATGTCTGTAGCAGCTTTTGTGTTTTCAATAGTGAGGGCAGACACCTCTTTTAAGTGGGAGTGCCAGTGTGGGGTACAAATCCTGCCTCAGACTGAAGATGTGATGTATCCATAGAGCTTTAATACATAGGGGAAACGATCAGATCATCTTGTGTAACCTTCTTTGTCAGAGATCATTACATTTCCACACAGGAGCTCTGATTTTTAGGGCACATGACTCAGATGATTACCAAGACTGAAGCAGTTGCTGCAGGTAGGAGAGAAGATGCCAGCAATTTGCGAGATCCCTGCAGGAGGTGGGAAATGAAGTGAGCTAATGAAGCTCAAGTGTTCCCAAGAGACAGCCCTTGCTCTTTGTTGTAAAGGAAGGTGAAACAGGCTTAAGTCTCTGTGAGTTGTTTTTTTACCTAATCCAACCTTAAGAGAATTTTATTTCCAAGACTGTATAAAAATGAAAGTAGGATACACCAGTGAAGCATCTCAGAGGATTCTCAGAATCGCTTTTTTTGCCCGTGTCTGGAAACACAGTCCTGTTTCCAGTCACTTCCATTCTTTAATTTCTCTTGGACAGAAAAAGCCACAAATTAAATTAAAATCAAGAGAATCTGGTTATTAGAGCTGCATAGGATATGGTTATGTCTGTCTTGTTCTAACATACATTTTCAGTGACAGATGTCCATGCATTCAGAATAACAGTTGATTCATTTGGAAATTAATTTCTGCAGAGGTAACACATTGGTGGGAAGAATGGTGATAATGCCAGTTATCCAATTTCTATTTCCATAGGTTCTAAGGGTGTGGGATCCAAGGACTTGTGCGAAACTAATGAAACTCAAAGGGCACACGGACAATGTCAAAGCTTTGTTGTTGAACAGAGATGGCACCCAGGTATGTGCTTTAGCCTGAGACTAAGGCATTTTACAGAGAGCAGAAATGTCATTAGTCCATTTCAATGTAATTTTCTTTAATGTCATAGGTTACAGAAGGTAGCTTAGCAAGTGTTACAGATATTTAGTGGTTAAGGGAGGGAGGCTGATGGGTGAAAGTTGTTTTTATTACAGGTTCATCTAGGTGTGGAGTGGGTTGTTTACATAAAATAGTGGAAATTGTGACTAGAGTTGTTACCTGTTTAGCACCATCTTAATGGAAAAACATAACCATGAATTATCAAAGCTTTTTATGGGGAAAAAATATTTTCAAAGGCTTAAATACCCGTTTGATTGAAGTGTGCTGGTTGTTGCTCAGTGTCTTTCAGGCAGCTCTGACGGGACGATCCGCCTGTGGTCCCTTGGGCAGCAGAGGTGCATAGCCACATACCGAGTCCATGATGAAGGTGTTTGGGCTCTGCAGGTCAATGAAGCCTTCACTCATGTTTATTCAGGAGGAAGAGACAGGAAGATTTATTGTACAGATCTACGAAATCCTGATATCCGTGTGCTGATCTGTGAAGAAAAGGCACCAGTTCTTAAGGTAATTGAGTTTAGTTCAGAGAGTCTCAGAATGTTTGAGGTTAGAAGTGATGTCTGAAGATCATCTGGTCTGCTGCTTTCCCCTGCCCAAGAGCCAGTTGCCTGGAACCACATCAAGATGGCTTTTGAGTATCTCCAAGAATGGAGAATTCACAATTCACATTCATTTTCTGGGCATCCTGTGCCAGTTCTCTGTCACCCTCACAGTATAAAAGGGCAATTGCATGTTGTCTCATCAAACAGTGGCTGGAGGTATAAGCTGATTAAAGAATTCACATTGGCTAACAAGTGTTTATTATACCACATCTTCAGCAGATTGGCTTTGTCTCCTAAATTACACCTCAAGTTGAATTGTTTGAAGAAGATGGATGCCTGGCAGCTACTTAAAATATGCAAATTCAGATATTACTGAAATGGAATATGCTTCAGACATGAGAAGTTGGGTGTACTAGGCTTTAGTGTAGTTTTAAGGAACTGAGCTGGCATTGCCAATGTTTTGTACAAAAATTGATTTTTCTTAGCAGCAGCATATGTGCACAGGACTGTTTTAGAATCTGTTACATACTCATGGGAACCAGGAGTAAAGTTGATTGTGGGTTTTTTGAACACCTAAACATGATGTTTTCATGTACAAGTCTGAATCTTTCAAAAAGACTGGTTTTTGAATTTTTTTGCTGTCTGTAACTTTAGTGACATGACCTTGGAACCTGCAGGTGTGTAAGGAGTGTGCCATTGAAACCAATACCAATAGATAGAAACAGCCTGGCTTTCCTTGTGAACTCCAGCTTAGTGTGTTAAGATAAAATCCTGGATATGTTAATTTAGTTCTGGAAAAGTCACAATATGATAAATTCCAGTTCAAAATGGAAATCAAAAGCACTGCTTAGCTGTACACAGGTCAGAAGGAGCCTCTAATCTTGGCTACAGTGATTCATTGATCTGGGAAATGTAATGGCAGAGCCAAATGTGTAAAGTTCTACTTTTTTTTCCATTAGTACAGAACTTCTCACATTCTCATTTTAACCAACTGAATTGTCTGAATACAAAGTAATTGAGAAAATACTGTACTTAAGAAATTGGCCATTAGACAAGATTGCATCATGCTGGAAACAACTTTAACTACTGTGTGTTGATACACGTTGCATCTCCTATTGCCCATGTCTACAATTCATTTGTTGAATGTTTGTAGTAATTCCTCTGGATTTTCAGAAGTTTCATTTTAGCTACTTTTTATTTAAACTTTGTATTTTTGCAGTAAACTGAAAGTAGTGCTATTCATAAGACAGTTTCAATTATGGGAGCAAGTCTACACAAGACAATTATCAAAGGGAAAATAAGTTAAGCATGACTGAAAGTTTGTTTCATTATTTAGATGGAACTCGATAGATCAGCTGATCCTCCTCCAGCACTTTGGGTTGCAACAACTAAATCCTCTGTGAATAAATGGGTAAGTGAAATATTTCATAGTTTGTGAATTCAGTTGAGTAGTCATGGAATTTGCAGTCTTGGTTTGGGAACTGTTGGGCTTTTGCTTTCAATTTGACTGGGATGTGCTGTGATCTGTAAGCATTCTTTAAAATAAATCATAAAATCAGTAAATCAATGAAATTGATCAAAAGGTATTAAGCTTTGAATTACTTTCTTTGCTCTCTGTTTATGGTACTTTTAGGAATAAATTATCTTTCTTGGAACTGGATAGTTAACATCTAAATATCAGCATGACCTGGCAGTTGTTACTCACAGAAAAAAGCAGAGTTTGTAAACGATTATGAATGTCATTATTTTCTTTCTTTCTTTAGACTTTGAAGGGAATCCATAATTTTAGAGCATCAGGAGATTATGATAATGATTGTACCAATCCCATACCGCCCCTGTGTACACAGCCTGACCAAGTTATAAAAGGTAAACAGCTGTTTTACAGAGGACCTTGTAAAATCTGTTATCATTAGGACAAGTGATAGAGCATTAAGATTGACTCAGTTTTTTAAAAACTTGATACTATGATTTCAACCAGAACAACGTGGTTATTGTCTATCCAATGGTGGTTACAGTTAACATCGTGTTTAAACCTTGGTGACATCCAAGCCTTACACAAAAAAGTGAAACCAAAGAACAGCATATGTCATGTTATGCAATCTAATTTAATGTGATATTAGGGAAAAATAATGATAGTACTAACCTTAATTCTTGCTTTTTTGCCAGGGGGTGCTAGTATTATTCAGTGCCACATTCTTAATGACAAGAGACACATATTAACCAAAGACACAAATAATAATGTGGCATACTGGGATGTCTTGAAGGTATGTATATAGTTTCAGATTGAGTTTTTACTGTTGGATGATGAATTATTTTGTGCCACTTTTATATATATATATACTTTTAGTGTTTGAGATTTCTTTAGTAGAAAGTCAATCATCTTTCTGTCTCAGGACATCATGCAGAGTTTGCCTTTTGAAAAAGGAGGGGGCATTTCTGAGCTTTTTTGTAGCTTTCCCTGACATGAGGCTGATATCTGCATTCACCTGGATCCAATCCAGTATTGACTTGTGTCTGTTTTGTTAGGGGTTTGTTTCAAAGAGTGCTCGTGTCAGCTGGTAAGACAGGAAGGCAGGAGTGGCAGGAAGGTGAACAGAAGGAAGCCTGGCTCCTGCCTAGTGTTGCCTAGGGAGACTCGGTGTGACATTTCTTTATGTTGCTTTACCAATGACTGGTCAGAGGAGAGGGGAAAGAGTGCAGAGAGAAAGGACTCGAATCCCAGATCAGTGAGATGGTCAGCAATTTCTTCTCTGGCAAAAGCCTGTTTAAATTCTAAATATTTTCTTCTTCTTGAACTATGCAGTGCACCAGCCAAGATCAGTAATGAGGTAAAGCACACTCAGCCTTGCTTACTGAGTTGTTGACTGAAGGAAGAAGGAAATTAAGTTGGAGGATATAGATTTATACTAAAAATTATCTAGAATTTTTTTTTTAAAAGTTAATACCTTTTCTTTATTTCAGTGTGTATGTAAATGTGCAGTGTTAGATCTCAGGACTGAAGTCGAATGCTAATGTTAATTTTTAGTTTCATTCTGGGGTTTTTTTTCCTAGTAAGGCTATGAGAAATGTCACTTAATATGTGTTTAAATACATAATCATTGTAGAGATGGGATTATTGACCAGGTCAGAGTGTTGCCTTCTGTGTAAGATCACTGCACTCGAAAGCTGAGACTCTTTAATGAGGATGCTGAGAGAAGAGAGGGAGATTGTCCTACCTGTAGCTGCACCCTTCAGTCTTTTCTTCTGTAACTTTTCCTGGATTTTGAGGGAATAAATTCCAAGGTTTCAGTCCTTAGTGTTTTCTTAAAACATGTGGTTTAGGACGACTCTGCAAGTAGATTATAATAATTTGGATTTTAACGGAATTACTTGAGGAGCATTTAAAATAAAATATGAACATTTTATTTTAAAATTTATTATAATTTTTATACAAAATAAAACAGAAATTGAGCATCTGCACAGAAATTCAGTCACTGCTGTTCCCATTGCAGTAGTTGAGCTGAATTTGTTGCTTGGTGTGCAGCAAATACTGGTGTGTGATGGAGAGTACTGAAATATTGGTACTGATGGGGAAAAGAATGACAGAGGGTATTAGAAGACAGCAGTCTACTCAGTGATAGGGAAAATATTTTCTAGTAATCTGAAGGTGTATTTCCAGACCTCTCTACTGGCTTGATGCCACTACCTCAGAGATAAATAAAGAATAAAAATTACTTACCATGTAAATTATTGGTCAACTTTTTAAAGAAGATTTAACCTCGGACTTGGATGTTTTTGGACCGCAGTGCTCAGGGAGGGGTCGTAATTCACAATCTTTCCAAGTGTATATGAAAATCAAGTAAAAGACTTCAGGTGTTGATATGACTCAGTACTTGTACCTTTCTTTTGGTGTACAGGCATGTAAAGTTGAAGACCTTGGGAAAGTAGATTTTGAGGAAGAAATTAAGAAGAGATTTAAAATGGTGTATGTGCCAAACTGGTTCTCAGTGGACTTGAAAACCGGGGTGAGATACAACTCCTGAATCTGTTGTTTTAATGTCATATTTCATATTTTTTCATGTATTGTTTGTTCACAAAGGTTTCAGTTTGTTCACTTTGGAAGAGCATTCATTGCTTATCTGATGGGTTAAATTTATTTTCAAGTAAAACAGCAAATTTTACCTCTGTTCTTAATAATCTGAGTAACAGCTTTTTTTATTATTTTTTTCCTTGTGGTATGGTCCACCAATTCCAATTATGAATTAATACAGTTTGGTGAACAAGTGTGCTGTCATGCATTTAGAAATTCTTTGGTTTGTATTCCTAGCTAAGTATGAACAAAACTAGAAATTTAGAGACTCGTTTAATCCAATACAACTGTTACGTTCCTCATGGTCTTTTGCCAACAGATGTTGACAATTACTTTGGATGAAAGTGACTGCTTTGCAGCGTGGGTTTCAGCAAAGGATGCTGGATTTAGCAGTCCAGATGGTTCTGATCCAAAATGTAAGTTTTAACCAATATTAGTGTTTTATTTTAACAAAAAAAAGCAGTATAAATTCCAGTATATACGTTTTGAAGTATTCCAGTGCCACATATGCCAGGATCTGGTTGGATTTTGGGGCTTATTTTCTTAATACTAAATTCTGTAGCAAATTCTCCAAGGACAATATTCCCTTTTTTTCTGGAACAGTTGCATTCAGGTTTTACATTTAATTTTGTTTTAAATCTTCAAGAAGCAAAAGGGAAAAAGTAATTATAACCTAATGTAGAGAATGTTAAAGCACGTGAGTGCTCCAACAGCAGGGATTCTAAAATCAGCTTTTCCTGAAAGATTGTAACATGCAGCTCTCAGATTGTGACAAGCAGATTTCTGTGCCCATAAATAGTTTGCTTTGGGAACAGAACTGTTCAAACTCTTGGGAAATTTTCAGCTATGGATCAAATGGAGATTATTATGTTGTCCATGGCTTTGGTGTCACTGAAATTCTGCCTCACTATGTCTTGACAGTAAACCTTGGAGGGCTTCTGCTGCAAGCACTTCTGGAGTATTGGCCTAGAACACATATCAATCCAATGGATGAAGAAGAAAATGAAATAAACCATGGTTAGTATTTTAATATTTTCCACTTTTACTATTGTCCGCACATTGTTTGTTTCTGTATCTGTTTCTTAAACAGATACAGCATGATTTGCTGTCTCACACGTATCTCTCTGTGCATGATTGACATTATGTTTTTTAGCACTTCTGAATTTGCTTTACACCAGAAAGTGTGTTGTATTTCTGAAAGTATCAGCAAAAATCTTAAGTCTGTGTGTAAATAAAGAAAGTGGGTGAATAAACAATTCTGAAGTTACAGAAACATGATGGAAAAAAATTACTGGCAAACTGAGGCTTGACTTGGAAAAGAAGCACTAGATAATGACAATAAAGAGCAATAATTCAGTTATCCAACATTAGCCAGTATTCTCTTGACATAATTCCAGTTTTCTTCTAGGTATTGTGAACAAAATAAAACAAAAGCTTTATTGTAAAAAATACATTCAGTGTAACAATACATGGAGTAGCTCCACAGAAAACACCTTAGAATGGTGTTTTAAGGTAAGAGTGCTGTGTGATAAGGCATTGGATGGAAACTACAGCCATGTGAAATGTAAGAAAGTGGCTGAATTTGGCAAAATAAGAGAGTGTGTAGCTCCTGAGTTTGAAATCCATTCAACCCAGGTCAGAGTTGACTGAGAAGTCTCATATTTGATGATTAAGAAATTACTTTCTCTTGGGAGATGATGCAATTAAGAAAAGTGTACATTCAGCATATGTTGCTGCTTTGTGACAAGACTGTGCCAACAATTAGATGCTTTCTTCTTTCAAAACTGGTCCCCATGCAGGGTTAGAGCTCTTGGCAGATTCTTCTGGCTCCAGTTGCTGATTCTCAGACTGTTTACAGCTTGGAGCCAGACGAGGTATGAGAAGTGTCACTCACAGGCTTTTGTGGTGTTGGATTATTGATGCTGCACTGCTTATTCCTGTGTAGAGTTGTGGATTAGTGGAATGTTTGGAGTACTCACAACAACCAGTTTTCCTTGCTCTTCCAAAAGAAAAGAAATTAGGAAACGGGTCCTGAGCAGTGACTTAGGAAGGTGGAGTGCACCTGTTGGACATTGGCATTTTTGTAGAGGTACTAATTTAAGTGAACACAAAGTATGTGCAGTGTTGTTCTTCTCAATTGTTCAGGGAAGTGTTATGAAGAAATCTTTCGAACTATAGGATTTTTCACTTGCTGTAACTTCAGTATCATGTTTACCCCTTCCAATATAGATTTTTGGTTTCTTTGCTTATTAGAATTTCTGGCCTTTCTTTGGTTGCATGTGTTTCTGGTTAGAAGGCTGAGGAATCACTCATCTCATGAGTCTGTGCCATTTAAATTTCTTAATGTTGCTTGAATTCAACATCTCTTCAAATACAGCAACGAGATGCTACAGTGTAATGAAGATGATTTTTCTCAAGTGCAAGTCAGGCATCCAAATTCTTCTACATTGTTTCAAGACACTTACTGATTAGAAGCTGCACTGTTCCAGAGGTGCATAAGTAATGCTGGTTTTTCTTTAATCTTGTCCTACTGACCTGATAGGAAATCAGGTTCTTCAGTGTTTGAAGACCATACTGCTGTAACTAGCTATAATAAATTGAATTTTTAACATGGGAACTTGAAGGCACTGTGAGTCTGAGCATTCCTAGTACTCTGTTTTGACATCTGGCAAATCCAGGTAGAAGAGTAGTGCAAACACCCTTCAGAGTTCTGTACTGTCACTGTAGAGGGAAGAATAGTCTTGTCTCAGCAGGGTCTCTTTAGTTGATTTCTAATATTAGTATTGTCCAGTTTGACAAAAGAAATGGAAAAAAAACCTCATAATCGGGTTTTGGGCTCCTGAGCTCTATTTTCCCTGTTCTCAAAGGCTTTTGAAATAGGCTTTTCACAAACCTGTATTGATCTTGTTACTCTCTAGTGTTTCTTTTTATATACTTGCTGTGTCTTGGAATGGGCATTTTTCTTGGCTTTTATGAAGCTTATGATCTTAATTTACTAGATACATTTCCTCTAGGTGGAATGTGTGCCCAATTTTAAGGCCTAGTGCAGTCTCACTGCTGTTTTATGTGGTTTTTTTTTCCTTTTTCCAACAGTGAATGGGGAGCAGGAGAACAGAGTTCAGAAAGGAAATGGATACTTCCAAGTGCCACCACATACACCAGTTATTTTTGGTGAGGCTGGAGGACGCACTTTGTTCAGGTATAAAAACTTACAAATATAAATTCAGTGGCTGAACAATCTCTTTCTTAGTGCAAGCAGGAATGCTATCAAAAATGTTATTTGGATCTGTTCTGTACATTTAGGACATGCCCTTGGCAGTCAAAATAAGCAGCTGTTGATGATAATTTGACATTATCCAGCTGAACCTGTGAGTTTTAGCATCAACAAGGTGTAGGGTTTTAAAGCAGTAAGAGCTGTGTGTATAGGCCTTAGTTGTGTGTGATATTTTTGGGTGCCTTCTTTCTGCAAACTGATAAACTGGAAGGTATTTTAGAGTGAAATTTTACTACTTCAGATTCTTATGGAACTTTTCCTATTAGTGTGTTGTCCTGGTCTTTGAATATTAATTACTCAGGAGCTGCTACTCACTAGAGAGTTGGCTTTTGCTCCCAAAACTATAGTTGGTGGTCCTTTAGAAAATCCTAATCTCTGGCAGGAAGGAGCACAGGTTCTGTATTGCAATGTGTGTGTACTAAATACTCCTCTATTTCTTTTCATTCTATATTGAAAAACCCAACTGTGCTATGTGATACATCAGAGACAGTTTAACAGTGCTGCAAAACAAGTGCTGAGCTTGCAGACACTGTGAATTGTTTGGTATTTACTGAGATAGTGGATTTTAAATTTAAAGGGTGGGGAACGTTTGATTTGTTGGCTTTGTTTCCCAGGCTGAGCAGGTCTCAGAATAATGTAAGTTTCAGTCCATAAACTGGTCAGTATGATTTACCAAAATATGGGCATTGATCTAATATCGATACCCAGCTAAAATGGACAGAGACTCGGGCAGCTGCGTGGGATAGCTCCCTAATATGCAGTGCAAATCACAGAACAATACAGAGTCTATTTATCTGCAAAAGCTCTAAATATTCAAAATACAAATGCATATTTATAACATTGACACCTCCCATTCTCACCTCATATGGTAATTAGCTGAAAAGTCATTAAGCATGTGCGGTTTGTTCCTTGAATTGAGTCAGTGGGCCCATTATTTGAGGAGAGGTCGTAAAGGATGAAGTAAAACTCATCTCCCTCGCTTTGACCTTTCTACCTTTCTGGTTTTTGACAATACATATTACGCTTGGAGGACCTCCCATTCCTCCCTTCATTACTTCGGAATGGGTTTTCAAATGGAAAAATTAGTAATTGTCTGTATTTCTTTAGATCTATTAATCAGTGTTTTCTGTTTCTCATTATAGGCACAGCTGAACAAATATAAGATGACAAGCAATCAGTTACTTGCATCTTAAAAGTTTATTTCAGGCCTATCTCTCTAACTAATCATTAACTCTTTAATTAACCCCAGCTGGGTTTACTTATTAAATCTATTTTAACTAATTTCAACAAAGCTAACCTTTAACTAAAATCTTAATTTTTTAAAAATTCCGTGTTCAAGTAAAACAGGGAAACCATTTTCAGCTTGCAAAACTGAATTTTTTACCTGCAGTATCAATGTATTTACATTGTACCTGGGGCTTAGTATCTGCCTCCATTCTGTACTGGATCTTACCTGTTACACAGCTGCTCCTCAAGAGAACACTGAAGATACCCCATTGGAGGGAGCAAGCCATGCTTATGGGACCTAAAAGGTGGCTTGCAGGACTCTGACACAACACCTTATTGCAATTTGTAAAATTAAATGTGGCTTTTTTGCATCATGGCATGTCCACATTTCCTACAATTGGTTTTATTCTTTCCTTTTAGTGAAGGCTTAGCAGATGCTTTACATGCAAAGCTCATTTTTCCCAAGCAGGAGAGAATTGCTTTATGCCAGGTGCCTTTCCTCTTCTCCTGACAGTTCTGTACTTCAACACACAAACATAACACAATCCAGAGCAAAGTACTTTTGCAAATTTTCTGTGTCATGGCTGTAGTCTCCTGAGATCCTATTCCCTGTTTGTGCTCTGGGATCTGTCTTCTACAGCTCCTTCTGGTTTTTACAGAAAATAAGTGATCTCTTCCCCAGTAAGTTGATGATGCTTACAGAGTTCAAGCTCCCTGCCCATTAAAAGGGCAGGACCTCTCCTGAAAGCTTTTTACTGCAAATGACAATAATTGTTGTTACAATAAAGGTAATTTCTGTGTGTCTCAGGTTGTTATGTCGGGATTCAGGAGGTGAAACTGAATCCATGCTTCTTAATGAAACGGTGCCACAATGGGTAATTGACATCACTGTGGATGTAAGTATTGGGTGCATAAGTTTGGCTTTTTAAATTTTTTTAAGATGTGGTGCAATTAACTTTGCAGTATCTGAAATGACATTTTAAATTTTTGCTCTGCATTTAAAATAAGTGGTCCCAAGGTCTGTAATCAAGACCCTTCAAGATGCATCATTTTTTGATGTGTCCAGTTAAGGTATTTTTTTGCTCAATTTCTTTTGACAGACTGTCTTGGATAAAGAATTCAAAGTCCTGTGCATAATTGGTCTCCTTTTCAAGTGAGGAGCTCAGGAACAGAGAATACACTTCATACTGCTGCTGTCTTTTGATACTATCTAATTGCCTTTGAAATAAATGATAATTTATATTCAAAAGCTAGATGATCTGTGCATCATCTAAATTGAAGTGTCTCAGGAGTACGAGTAATTTGGAGGTTGGCTATGGTGGGGATGTTGATTAAGAATCTCTCATGGGTTTTGATAATTAGGAGCTGAATATACTTCACATAGCAGCTGCTGCAAATAGGAGCTGATAACAGTTCATCCTAAATTAACATTTCTGAAACTTGTTTCCTTCTAGAAAAATATGCCCAAGTTCAATAAGATTCCCTTCTACCTCCAACCTCATTCATCATCAGGGGCAAAAACTCTAAAAAAGTAAGTGATACTCAGTGTTGACAGTCATATTTGCATCAAAGTTGCAGGGAAAAAACCTGCAAGCCCAAAGNGCAAATATGACTATCAACACTGAGTATCAAAGTTGCAGGAAAAAAAAATGCAAGCTCAAGGAAAGAAAAAAAAAAAAACAACACAAAAAGCCACCAAACCAATTCACTGATTTCCCAGAGAATTGTTTTGTGCTTGATGAATTTGTAGAAGTTATTATTCATTTAGCAGCATTGCTCTGAAGCACTAAGTTATATCAGAATATTTGAAAGAACTGTAGATTTCTTTTGGGTTCAACAGACAGTTGTTAAGTTTATGCTAAGAAATATCTGAGAACTAAGTACTGAAATGAGCCTTCTGTCTTTTGTGGTATTTAATCAGAAAACAGATGAATTTATAGGTTGTTACTCTGTTCAGAACCACAGCTTTGTTTCCTGTTGCTAACAGAGATGAATAATTGCTCTTTGAAAGGAAAAGAGACAAAAGCTGACCATAGGAAAGGATAACTAATGTGCCAGTCACAGGCTGGAACTCTGGGAGCTGTGTAGGTTAGAAATCAATGCAGATTTTTATCTGGTCTTTTGAGTATCTTAACTACTTTTCTGAGTTTTTTTGCTGTGCGAGTCTTTGGTTAAATTGCTGTTATGATCATGGTATTCTGGATGATCCTGATAATTCACTATTAGACAATGTAAAGATGATCTCTGTGTAGTTGCATCGTTAGCTATAGCTAAGGTATTACGAAGATAAAAAATAAAGTTTACCTCAAGATTTTTCCTGACAAACTTCTCCAACTCCTGTAGAGACCGACTGTCAGCCAGTGACATGCTTCAGGTGAGAAAAGTGATGGAACACGTGTATGAGAAAATCATAAACTTGGATAATGAGTCTCAGACAACGAGCTCCTCCAACAATGAGAAAGCAGGAGAACAAGAAAAGGAGGAGGACATTGCTGTGCTAGCAGAGGAGAAGATTGAGCTTCTATGCCAGGACCAGGTGAGTTCCCTGTGTGCAAAACCAAGGTGTGGCAGTGAATTGGTTGTGAATTTTTGAATACTGAGTTTAAAATATGCTACAGATTTACTTAGTTTTAAAGGTAACAGATAATGTTTTGACATCATGTTAACTTAGTGCTGACAGTTGCAGATAGGCAGGTGAAATATTTTCTATAGTAAACCTGTTTAATTTGGTCTGACTCATGGCCTTTACAGGGTTACTTACTCATACTCAGCAAATGGACTTAATACAGTTCCAAAGAGTTGTATTTTTAGCATTTCTGGAATGGTTTGAATTCTGCTTTTTTAGCAGTTTTCAAAATTGGTCCAAAACCACTAATTGCCTAATAAGTGCATGGAGATGAAGTACTGAGGAGGTGGCTGTAATCTGAAGTTACGTGTTCGCTGCTAAAATCTTCCAGTAATGCATCTTGTTCAGTTGCTAATTGAAAAATCTGAGCCTCTGCATGGTTCATCTTGCTATCAGCTCACCCACAGGACTGTGAAAACTGCAGTGTTTGGTTTGGATTTTTTTAGGATTTCTGCCAGTGTAGCAGACTTGTGGAGTAAAAGCTGACTCTTTGCTGTGTAGGTTTTGGACCCCAACATGGACCTTCGGACTGTAAAGCACTTCATCTGGAAGAGTGGCGGGGACCTGACGCTTCACTACCGCCAGAAATCAACGTGAGGGCAGCGCAGACCCAGAGGGGTCATTATTTACTTGACCATACTGTGCTGGTTCCAAGAGTAGTTCTAGAGAAACCCACTGAAACCCTAAGGTAGATGAGACTTCTGATGCCTCAGTATGGACGAGAAGTAAACGTTTAATTGAAGTGACTAATAGACCTGTAATATAGAGGAAAAAAAAAATCTATATGACTTAAACTAAAGTCTGTCCTAGTCTCAGTCAGTGAGATGGGAGGTCCCTGAGTGGTTCCTGTTGTGTGAGGTGTACAGAGAGTGGATGATAACCCAGTGCAGACTTTTGCTTCCTCCTTTTTGTTTTTGTTGTTTTCCAGAACATAATCCCCTCATCTTGCTCATGCTTGGTATCAAACTGGTTTGGCCATATTAGTCACTGTTCACAATGTAATTAAGAACTGCACACAAAGTATTTTTAGTACATTCCATTCATAAAGTTCCAGCAATGATTTCTCACAGGTTACTTAAGCATTTCTACCACTAAAAGAAATTTGGAAGAGAAAACACCAGAAAATAGGTACTGCATACTTGAATGAATGGGCCCATTTAATTGCAAGCTAAGGATTGACATGAGAGTTGTTTTAATTGCTTTAGAGAGCTGTTGACATGCAAGATAAGAACACAAGAAAAATATCAGAGCAGGGTGAGTCCAGTGATGCTGTGCATCATAATAGAGTGAATGTTCTTTGCAGCAACTTAGAGATTTTTTTTTTCTAAATATATATAACTACTTCCTGCACTGTGTCCTAGGTGTTCTAAAGACACACTAGTCTAATTTTTAGTAACTGTGCTCCAAAAGTATGTGACGTTTTGTTAAAACTTTAAACCATTCTCAATATAACTTCCTATGTTTAATGTTAAACTTTAGAAACTTCTCAGCAGATTTCATATTCATGAGATAAAAATACTGATTCTTCTTTTCTGAGGTTTTATATGCAGTTGTTCTTTTGTTAGAGATTTATGCAGATCTTGTTTTCACTGCTGTTTCTAAGAATCTGTGACTGTCATAGGCTCATGGTGATCTTTTATAGAAGTTTAACTTATTGGGGGGAGGGAGGGTAAGGGCCTTTCAGCTTTTTGTGAGAAAATGTGGGGATATCCGAGAAAACCATTTGTAGCCAGAGCAAATTACAAATCCTCGTAGAGAAATGGTGTAGAAGTGACTCTTGTCTGAAGCAGAAGCACAAGTGCCTTCAAGGGGCAGTATATTATTGGAGTTTCTTCAGGAGACACATGCTCTTGCTCTTCCTGTATCTTGTGATCAAGATTTAGGTTGAGGCCTAAGGAAAGTCCCAATAAATTATATTACTGGGATTGTATTGGTCAGACAAAAAATAAAATATTTTTCATCATGTTTTATTTGAAAAAAAATAGTCAAAATATAGTCAAATAGTCAAAATAGTCATTCCCTTCTGCACTTTTAACCCAGCAAAACAAGCTCATTACTTAGACAAAACCATGGTTCAGAATTAAGCTAGCATGTCTTTTCCCCTGTCTTTTGAGAGTCAGTTTCAGTTTTTTATCCCCATTTCTGTGTATGCTTAGTTTGACACACTTGTGCTTTAACTGCACATTTTTAGTGCTATTTGTGAATTAAATGGTTAAACAGAACTGTAACTTTTATTGGTAAATTGTCCTGACTTGTATTTATTAATAGCAAGGGTCTTTGTCTGTTCCAATAGGCACTGTTTGGGTTATGTTTTGTTTCCTGGTTGTCTTCCTGTCCTATTGTATACATTGGAGTTGTTCACAGTAATTTTTTGTTTGAAATCAGCCAAGGTTGTAATTTTCCTTCTGTCTTTTCTTTCTAACCATCCTGAAACACAGTAACAGGAAAGATTAATGGAAGAGTCTGCAATGCCAGAAGGGTAAATGATGTTCCACAGTTGTATAGAATAAAAGGCTTTAGTTAAAATATTTTCAAGTTGTTTTTTGTATTAGATCAATTGTGCAATTTTGGAGCTTGGATAGTTGCTATTGAATGTGACAAAGGGCTTCAGAGTGCTTTGAAGCCTCAAGTAATGCAATGGCTGAAGAAATGGCAGTGCCTTAGCAAAATCCTGTGAAGATAATCTTGTAATGGGGTTGAGTTTGAGAATTTCTGAGGTGAGCAGACCTTCAGGTGCGAGCTCTGAGTCCTGCTGAAGGGAGAATGTCATGAAGGCAGTGCTGCTTTTGTACCATGAAAGTATTTGGTGCTAACAAGTGACCTGTGCTAGTTGCTGCTGAGCTGTCTGGGTGTGGAAAGGTTGTGAGAGGCACATGGGAAACCGAGCTGGGTTTCCTGATGCTGAAAATGCCAGGACAGAGTACTCAGAGCTTTTGCCTCAGGAATTGTCAGCAGAGCTGCTCTTGCAGAGGACACAGTAATTTCGTGCCCCAAAGATTCCCAGCTCTGACTTAGATGTAGTATAAAGTGAAAGAAGAGGGTTTTTGCTACTACCTTTTAAATTCTGTCACCTTTTCTGGAGTTGTGCTGTCTGTAAGAGTCCTGAAGGCAGGAGGAGGGCACTGAGTTACTATCAGAGTCACAGCTCCTGGGACAGAGAGTTTCAGTTTGCCAGAATCGTAGAATAGGCTGCAGATTTGTAGAAGTTATTTGATTTCCAAGTTCATAAAGGGAAGGAGTTGCAAATCTAGTGTTTAGTAGTATAGCCTGTCTCCCAGAAAAGCATTTTAATTGTGTATGACAGGTAATTTTTTATTCTCTTTGGGTGGGGTGGGGCTGAGAACAGGAGAGCTCGGCTCAGTACTTGTAGCTGAAGTGCAAGTATCATTTTGGGATGAGAAGAACTGCTTGAAAGGTTTAGCAGTAACTTTAAGAAACACTGAAAAAATATTCAAAATAAGTGCTAGGGAGAGAGGTTGTGGACTCCCCATCCCTGGAAGTGCTCAAGGATAGGCTGGATGGGGCTCTGAGCAACCTGGCCCAGTGAAAAGTGTCCCTGCCCGTGGCAGGGGGTTGGAACTGGATGAGCTTTCTTATAGAATCATGAATGGTTTGGGTTGGAAGGGACCTTAGTGTGGTTCTGTCTCTTGATCCTGGGATTTATTAGTTGGGTTGTCCATGTATTTCCCAGGAGAGGGGCAGCCAGGGACTGGCAGGGCAGTGAGTGGCATAGAGACATTACACCAAGGTATTCTTTTTCTTTCGTAGAGGTCTTGTTTGGTTCAAACTTTATCCCTAGAAATTTATTGAACTTGACATTCAGAATCAATCTTTACGCACATGGTCTTACACTGTAGATGTGCTGCTGGCTCCTGAACAAAGGCAGGTGGAGTCACCTCCCAGCTGGGTAACAGAGCTGTTGGGAGCACACACACTTAAATATCAAGGAAGTGGTTGACTGAAACAGCTTCCTGTGCTGTGGTGGAGGTTTTTCTGTACAGAGCAGAGGTGCTGATTAGAGACTGGGTGGGACATGCCCGATCTCTCTCCGAAGATACTGTGACACTATTCTAACCATCTTTTTCAGGGGATTCTCAATGCTTAGTTACATACTGTAGCTTAGAAATATAACTTAAAGCAAACAGTTGAAATTCTGTTACAGCAGAAGCAATGCCAGTTAGTGTTTGCTTAAGGCAACAGCCAAGGGGGTTGTGTGGGCAGCAGTGGCAGTGCCCAGGAAATGGAACATATTAACACACTCAAAGCAATGCAGTGAGTAACCTGTAGCTGCTTTCTCTAAAGAACCTGTCCTTGTGTAACTGCTTGGAGGTGAAAATACTTGCTGGGTTTTGGGGGAAGATGGAGAGTGCATGTGGAAGTACACAAGCCCACCAGTACATGTGAGTGGTGTGATGTCTGCTCAGCATTTCAGAGATCCATTTTCCTGCGGCATTTCTGAGTTACAGCTCAGAGAAGTTCAGCCAAGAGTGACAGTGTGGCTGAGCAGCCTCTGCACAGAGCCTAGAGCAGTACAGCAGGAGGTTCAGTAGATTGTCAAGCCTGCTGTGAAAGTTTGAGAGGGAAAATTAAGTCATCACTGCCTGAATTTGGTGTTTTAATAGTTCTTACCAGTAGGTGTTCAACTTAAAGACAATAAATACATCCATTCACTTATTCAAGTTCAGCCAGAATTAGTTCAGCACCCGTATTGCTGTTAATAATGAGATTTGCATGTTTATCTCTAGGATGGTTATTTCCTTACCATGATCTTGGGGGGGTTACAATCATTCCTAGTACAGGGTTAATGCTGTATGCAAAGTTCCCATGGATCAAGTTAGCCTCACATGGGGCAGGGCTTGGCCAGGTTTCTGTGGCACTTGTTGAGCAGAGGTTTGAGAGGTGGGAGGAGGTCCCATGGCTCCGAGGGCCCCTCCTGGCTCAGCCCCATCAGCCCTGGGTGCTGTGGCACTGGCAGGAGCACAGCTCAGCAGAGATGGGCTTTGCCTAATCCTCACTTTAATACTTGAGCTGCTGGGAGCCTCTGTGGATTTAGCGTCTGCCAGACCCGTGTCCTCAGGTTCAGCTGTTAATTTTAGGGAGCAGCTCAGGTCTGGAAGCTCATCCTGTTGTGTCTGGCCATACAAACCACCCTGGTGCTGTAATGTCAGAGGTGACCTCTTCCTCTTCCCTTTGTTTTACCCTTCTCCTGATGCTGCCCAGATAATCCTTCTTGTGTCTGCAGAAGAGCTGTGGCTGTCGGGTTTAGAGATGCCCTCAAAGTTTACAGAGTGGGAGAAAGGTCACCCCCAGCTCCTGCTTACCTGGAAACAGAGGTTTGGGACAGCAGTGGGCTGAGTGGCTGTTTGGTTTTGGCTCTGAATCCAGCCACTCTCAGGTGCTTCTCCCACTGCTTTTAGGTTTTGAATCTAAAATTCCAATCACTCACAAGTAAGAGTGGGCTTCCTGGGCTCCAGCTGGGAGAAAGTATCCAAATTGGCAAGAGAAAAGTAATTTGACCAGGAGGTCCAACTCTTCACCTCATTTAGCATTTGAATGATCAGGTTTCAGGTTTGGAGAACACAACGTCCTCCTGCTCTAGGTTTTAATGCCTGCTTTTCCAAACTCCTTCCCAGAGCCAGTTAACAGAACACACAGAGGCAGGACACAGACTGAAGTAAGTTTAAGCCATTTATTATGGTGACATTTGAAATCTAGCATGAGTTTTGACATTCTCTGCTCTTAGATTTCTAAAGGGTGTTTATGGTACAGTCACTTAAATGAGCTATTACCCTCTCACAGCCATTTCTGAGAAAGGTGTAAGACTAGAAACAGTCCAAAATAAACAATATGAATAAAACACCACCTAGGTGTCTTCAGGCATTAGGCTCCAATATCAAATAAACCTAGGAATGGTTTAAATTACATTTATTTTTACTGTTTGGCTGTTCACCCTTGTAACAGTCAGCTGGAGGAACACAATAGGAAATTTATTTTAGCAATATAGGAAATAAAATTGGCTCACAATTATCAGACCCTGTAGCAGACTAGAATCCACTGTCAATTCTACTGCCTTTAGTTAGAGCTCAATACATTCTTTAAAGCAACAGGTACTTGGACAATCCTGTTCAGAACTACTGTACTTGCAGTATTTCAGACTAACAACAGAGCAGGGACAGATTTTTTGTCAGGGTGGACTCATCTGATGCCCTCGTGTGCTGTGACTTTGCCTGCACCCTTTGCCTGAAGCTGAGCTGTGAGGCAAATCTGTGGGACCCTGAGTACCCATCAGTACCGGATTTCAGCCCAGGCAGCTGTCACTTACTCATCTGCACAGTGCAGAAACAGCAGGAGCCAGGGCAGGGAAAAGGAAATCAGGTAGTATTGTGCTAAATAAGTGTACTTTAGTTTAGAGCTATTTTCCTACACCACCCTTGTACCCCATTCTCTTAATTTACCAAGGATTTTCACCACGGTAGCTGTATTATTCCCTAGCAGCAGCTTTGAAGTTCCATGATGAATCACTGCCCTGAGGGTTATAAAACCACCCATGTCTTCCATTGTTTATGACATGTTTGCCATTACATTCAGAAGTGATTTGGAGACAAGTGCAAACAAAAAAAAGCTACAAAAACCAATTTCTGGTGCTGCACAACAGCCCCATGTCTTAAACTTAGAATGATTTGTATAAAAATAGTAAAGAGTAAATACAAAAGCACAAGCAAAAGAAAGCTATTTCTCGGTCACTACAGAAGCCAAGACATTCAATCTTCACCAAGAATCTTCATCACCTCTATTTTAAAATCATCTTCAGTTTCTTTCAAGTACCCACCATCATTCCCTTCCCCCTCATTGTTTATTTAACTGCAAGGCCACCATCTGCTCCACTCCAGAGCAGAAGTGAATGACAGGACCCACCACCATGGCTTTGTCCCAGCTGGGGCTGCAACTTCTTCCCCATGGTACTTCTTTGCTGCTGAAAGAGGTGTGGAGAAGGTACACGAGTAACTGTTACAGAGAAGGGACTTCAACCAAGAAAAATAACAGTCTGCAGAGTAGTAAGTAGGAATAAAAGTATCTTAGTGTTAAGAAAGGCCTTGCAAGTCACAAGAACAGTCTAACCAAGGTGTACCATTAGAAAAGCTTTCTAACAAATCCAAACTATAAATATTTTTTTTTAATGCCATCAAACATACTGATAAAAATCATCACTAAGTGTCACTGTTCAGGCACAGTGCCTTTGGAAATACATTCAGGAGCACTTGTAGGCAAATGTGAATTCCAGAACTTGACGTTCTGCCAGCGTCCAACTTCTTTCTGCATCAATTTCTCCATTGATCTGGTGATTTTGGACAGCATTCAAAATTCTGAACATAGATCAATCCATTAAGCAGTGATTGGAAAAGACAACAGGATATGTACTTCATGTGATTTCTTTTCTAGTATTGTCTACACTAACAAAATAGAGTAACTGTAATTCTTTCAAGATCAGAAAACTATTCCGCACTGCAGCATTGAGCAGTCTGTAAACAGCAGCAGGGTCCATTTCACTCAAGATCTTGTGCAGCTGCTTCTCCTTTCTGCTCACTTGCTGCTTCATCCTCTGGTGTCTCTGGAGCAGTGGTTAATGAGCTCTCAGTGCTGTTCACAAGCAGCTTGGATTCCTGGTTATCAGCATCCGTTCCTAGTGTTGTTTTTGAAGAAATGTCGTGAGGAAGATCAAGAGAAGGTAAAGATGGAATTGAAGGCAAGAGGTCATCCAGTGTGGGCTGCCTGCCTGATCCTTCAGGATACGGGGTTACACCTTCAATGTCCAAAGCTGAGGCATTTTCTGAGAAATGGAGATAAGTTTGTAAAAAAAAATATATCAGGCTAACAGCCAGTGCCTCTGGTTACCGTACACCTAGAAAAATCAGCATGATTGAGGCTCTTCATACAGGAAATAAAGAGATTCACAACTGTCAAACACCTGGGCTGTTCACTCACTTCTCCCCAAATCAGAAAAGCTGATGGTGCACACAGGTTTTTAAAAGAACACAAAGCATTTGCTCTGCTGTGTTCTTATGCTTTTTGTTATTTTGTGTTGCAACTTCAGTCCACCCACCTTTCAGAAGGGAAAGGTGTACACCATGTGAAGGTATTTCTTACTTTTTTTAAACAGAAAAGTATATTGGGTTTGCATGGCCAGGTTTTGGTAGTGGGGGCCTCCAGGAGTGGCTTCAGTGAGGAGCTGCCAGCAGCTTCCCCTGTGTCCAATGGAACCAAGGCCAGGGATCTCCATGGCTGAGCCCATCACTATCTGTGGCAGCACCTCTGGGATAATGTGTTTAAGAAAGGGGGAAAACATCCCACTGCAAAAGAGCAGCCTGAGGGAGGAATGAGGATATGCAAGAGGAATGACTCTGCTTAGCCCGAGGTCAGTGCAGAAGGAGGAGCAGGAAGCACCTCAGGCATCAGAACAGATTCCCCTGCAGCCCATGGGGGAGCCCATGCTGGAGCAGGGGGATGCCCAAAGGAGCTGTGACCTCATGGGAAGCCTGTTCTGGAGCAGGCTTCTGGCAGGACCTCTGGCCTCCTGTGGGACCCAGTGTGTTCCTGAAGGACTGACCTGGTGGAAGGCACCCGGGCTGGAACAGGGGCACAGTGTGAGGAGTGCCCAGGAGGAAGTGGGATGTGGGATGAACTGACTGCAGCCCCCACTTCCAATACCCCTGCACCTCTGGCAGGAGGAGATGAAAAATTCGTGAGTAAAGCTGAGCCTGGGAAGAAGGGAGGGGTGGAGCAGAAGATGTTTCTAAGATTTCAGATTACTTCTCATTATCCTGCTCTAGTTTGAGTGGTAATAAATTAAATTTCCCCAAGTTGAGTTTGTTCTTCCTGTGACAGTCACTGGTGAGGGATCTCTCCCTGCCCTTACCTCAGCCCATGAGCCTTTGCTGAATTTTCCCTTCCCTGCCCAGCTGAAGAGGGGAGTGACAGAGTGACTTGCAGAGCACCTGGTGTGCAGCCAGGGTCAGCCCACCACAAAAAGGCACTATTGAGATAACTGCAATTTTGTTTTCATTTTACAACTGTGAATTGGCACTGATTTTAGAAATACCTGCTTTTAGGGTCAGTTTAACCTGGATCAATCAGCATTTTCATTTAAAGAAAGAGACCCACATTCTATAAACTTAAGGAAAAGTGCATTAGATTCTTCCATTTCCAAACCTGATTTCTGCTACTTTTGCCATCTCATTTTTGCCATTCTTTCTGACTTTTATTAAAATATGCCTGTTTCCAAGAAGTGTGATGATGTTAAGCAAGCATGAGTTGGTGCCATACCAGAAATAAGATCTAAAGGAAATCCTGAGTGTACTTACCAAAATAAGCAGAGGTTTCACTATTTGACATCAGTGTTTCAGGGCCTACAGAAGCTCCTGCTGCTGGCACATTGAAGGAGGCAGATGGGGGCAGGTTGGACACTTCTGTTAAGCTTGTGAGCTCAGAAACTGAAATTCCAGACATATCTAGAAATCCTGGAAGAGAAAGCAAATATCAGTTAGATACAACACAAAATTCTAGATTCAAAAGGACATGCTATATCCAGGCTGAAGTCAGTGAAGTCCCCTTCCAACTAAATGCAAATAAATTTAACTTAAGTGGCACCCAAATTCTACAGCTCTGAAATCCAGGGAAGTCAAAAACTTCAAGGAAAACCACCACCAGTGCTCACAGTTCTGAATTTAAATCTCCAGCTTGTTTAAGACCGTATTAGTTTATTTAGATGTCCTCTAAAGAACTAAGAACTGGTGAAAAAAGCACCTAAGAAAACATACCTGGATCCATAACTCTCTGGAGAGGAGGAGGAGGAGAAAGGGAGCTTTCTGGTGGATAACCACTTATTTCTTGCTCTGTGGAATGATCCAAGTTCATAACTGTTTCAGAGCTGTCATTCTGAGAGGTAGGTGCCAATAATGGAGTCTGGAACAAGGCAGTAAGAAGGAAAAACATCTTTTTACATCACAAGCTTCACCTTAAGCCAGCCTTCCCATGAAAGCATCCTGCCTGTCTCCACATAAACCAGTTCAGAGAGAAGCTGTGCTGCTGAAAGTCAAACACCAATTAGGACAGGTTCCAGTTCAGCCTTTTAAAGCCAGTCTGTTCTTAGAACTTGCTTCTTGGAGGTGTATCTTTCTCCTACTGAGGCAGGTGTTCTGACATGATCCTCATTGACTGGCACAGCTGTAGGATGCAAGACTTGAAAACAGGGAGAGAATATCTGGCAAAAACTTGTATCAGCCAGCACTGGTGATCTGGCACCTGCTCAGCAGCATCAGCTCTCATTTTCCCTTTACCCAACTCCATTCCATTCAAGCAAAATTGAATGCTGTATTAAAATACACTATTAGCAATGTCCCAAAAAGCAAAAAATTTTGCAACTCCAGAGAACATGGGAGAGATTGGAATTTATTTCTTTCCTACCTCTGTGTAACCATTAGTGGATGGCACAGGAGTTCCAGCTTCTGGCGAGGGTGAAGCTGATTTGCTTTCTGGCTTTTTCTTTGATGTCATGGACTGCGTTGGAATTCTGTGCAAATAGCCATATCCAATACCACATCCTAAACTGTACAAGAGGAGTAAATCAAGACATAAATAGGTGCTCTTAACAAAGCTAGTATTCTAAATTTTAACTCTTTTAAGCAAGAAGAGTTAGTCTCTTTTATCTATAGCAGGAAATACCTACCTGCAAGAATTTCCACTTAAGAGTACTCAAAGAACACTCTGCAATCAACTTTTAGACATGCACAGCTTAGCTTTCAGTGAATTATTTTGTATCTTTACAAAATACTTAATCTGACCTGATGTGGGTTTTGTTCTTGCTGTAGCTGAATGTTTTGACTATGAGAATGCAGATAATGAATCTGCTAATGGGGAACTCAACACAGGGGTTTTGCCATTTGATTCAACTCGAACAGGATTAGATCCAGAATGTGCCCAATTCCTAGTTCTAAGCTGATTTTTGTATGGAAAGATTAACAGTTTTGTGTGACGAGTGTGAGGAAACAAGGCTCAAATTGGAAACACCAATAACTGATAGCAGTAATACTCCTAAGAGGAGCTCATTTACAGCAAGTATATAACCTGTCATCAACAGAGATCAGTACCTTCCTTCTCCACCCCAAGCTCCATTGGGAGTCACAACTACCTCTCGGATGGAATCTGCTTCAGTGTTATAAACCATCAGCTTCAGTGGCTTCCCCTCATGGGATTCTATCAGGGAAAAGAAATCCTCTGACTATGGAAAAATAAAAGAAAGTTAATAAACTCAAATGTGCAAGTCAACATTTTACATAGTTATTTACTCAATGTGAGATATTAAACACCCAGAGGCAGAAAAATCACCAACGTAGTCTGTCATAAACATCAGCCTTCCAAAATCCCCCAACACCATCCCCATGCATTTGATTAGATTTATAAAAAACCCAAATCCTACAACATACACTTGGCAGGCACAAAGACAGTCACTCCCCACTGGAAGGAACATGCACCCTACCTCCTGGAGAATCTGATCAGATCCAACAACGTAGTCAGTGTATGGCTGGAGACCAGCCAGAGCCGCAGGAGATGAAGGCTCAACGTCCTGTGAAACAATGACATGAGTCATCTGCACCCACAGCAGGATAAACTACCAAGATCCAAAAGAAAAGCAAACTCCCAGAGCAAAGAAGGAAAGAACATTTTGTTAATGGGCTAAAAAAGTTCTTGAATAGTCTACATCTATGTGTGACATCCTGTAAAACATGCTGAGTAAGAAAGATGAGGACGCTACCAATTTAAAATAACATCCTCTGAAGATGTTGAGAAATTGCATTTACTTAAATAACCAGAAACATACACATTCTTTCCTATTCAGTTCTACTCTTTCAGCTCTTTTGTGGTGTTTTTTGTAACACTAATATTAATTTAATCAAGTTTAGCCAACACAGAGACACCAATCAGCCTGTAATCTTTTTGCTTTTGCCATTGATTCTTCAACATAAAATGAAAAAACCCTTCCCACCTACACTGTTTAGTCCAGTTGGGATGGAGTTATTTTCATCACTATCACCACTGACACCACCCACTCCTTGTCCCTACTCAAATAGCTCAGACAAACCTTCAGGACTGTGTTCCCTTCCTCTGTGTGACTGCAGCACTGTACTTTACATAACAGTCACTGCTAAACATCACACTGTAAAACAAGGTTACACACACAATAACGAGCCACCCAAGAACTCCTCCTCACCAGAACATGCCAGACGTGTTCATTGGCTCCCTGGAAGCTGCAGAACCTCACGCTGGCTCCAAGGAGGCCTTGTCCTCCCCACATGTTACTGGGGATCACCTCCACCTCTCGTATTTTCATTGTTTTGATGTTATACACCTCCAGCTTCACTGCCTTCTCAGCATTTGCCTTCAGCAGGTCTTTCAACATATTGTTTTCCTTGTTCTGTAGAGCACAGAGATACAGGATTAGCATTATTTCCAGTTGCAACTGTAACATGTCACATCTGTGGCAGAATTTGAATACAAAGAACCACAACCATCAAAGTTTAGGCTCTGTGGTTCACAGACAATCCCAGCAGTTCAATTTTCTTTTACTAGAAAGCAGTCAGTACTGTCAACACAAGTTCCTTTACATAAATACTTCCTATTATTCCATTTCATCAGTGGCATTCCTGTCCTTCACAACTGCTATTAAATAATACCAGCAGTATCTAACAATGAGCAGCAACATTTCACTTGATGTCTCTGAACCCCATTCCTCTTCAACAGCCCTTCAAAGTCACTGCAAACTGACTGTGAAATAATATCTTCATTTCTGTCATGTTAGAAGATTAAATGATCTTCCCCCAAAATCTGCCCTTATAATGATCACTTCCAAAAAGACATCTCCACTCATAAAACCAAGACGAACTTAATGAATTCAGCTTGTATGTGGTTAGGGTAGAGCATACCAGGCAAAGCTCTGAGCCTTTTAAATAAACTAACAAAACTCCAAAAAAACTCATTAAACCAAAACTCAACTCTTCTCTCTTAACACACAGGAACTGTGTTCTTGGTCTCAAAAGTGTAAGTGACAGGCTATGATTCTTTTTCATGTTTTATCAAATGTTGAAACATGTTTGTTTAAGCAAATGTTGAGCTCTGACTATTGACTCACCAGTTCAGTATTCACCTTGTGGCAGAAAATATGTACAAATGAGCAATAACATAAACACTGTGTTAACCTGTTAAGAAGTCAAGGTGAAGTTAAAGGCATAAACAAAACCTTTTCCTCAAATTTGGATCCAGCCAGAAAAGAGACTTGGAACACCTGCAAGTTTTACTTTACTTTTATTGTCCAATGTGAAAAGTTTCTCTGCTTGTGACAGTTTTAGGTTTTACCTTTGATCATCACTACAGCACCCACATTTCATGTAGGGTGGAAAAAAAACAACACTGAAATCATTTGAGACTTACAAGCCTCGTGTGTCCTATGGCAATGATGAAATCAAAGAAAGGTTCCAGTCCTCCTTGCTGGGCTGGGGAGTTTTCTTGCACCTGCAGAACACACATTTTATTGTTATTCTACATTGATCTCCAGTTACATAAGTGCAAATGTTAATCTCTACACTTGATTCAATATTTACTTTTGAGTTGAGCCAGAGATAAGGCACCAAATGACGTCCCTCAAGAAGCAGTCCACAAATAGGACGTTACTTTTATAAAACTATGAACAACAGATGTCCAAATCGAGCTGTAAAAAGCAGGTTTTGAACCCCATATCAGACACAAATGTTGTGACTCAGAGTTCACAGCCTGGAATTATTTAATACTGAATGCTCTGGAGAAAGGCTTGGTTTTCAGTGTGCTGCTTCAGGATTTTCTTCCATGTTTCTAACAACCTGAGCACAGTGGGAGTCCCCACTTGCATCAGAGCCATTTTTCCATGAACACAACTGACAGCTGGGTTCCCATGTTTCCAGCCCACTGGAACAGGAACACTTACACAAGGGCACTACAAACACACGCCTGCCCACAAGTTCTGGTCAGGAACACTGCCACCACTTACAAAAGATTCCTAAGAAATAAGAGTTGGGACATCTCAATTTCATTATAACCAAAGTTGTCATAGAAGAGATGTCATAAATACAGAGAATACTCATTAAAACACACTCACACCAGGAAAAACCCCACCAAAAGTTCACAGATTACATGGGAGTCCACCCACGTCAAGGTAAACTGACAAAGCAAGATGGTGTTAAGGAATCCCTGCAAACCTACTGACAGCTCGCTCTTAACTTCACTTTTTGTTAACTCAGCAGCCCTTAACCTCGGATATATTTGACTCCTGAGGGCCACGTCACAATTTAAGCACAAAATTACAGCCCAGGCATCATCTAAACTGGGAAGTTCATTGCTAGGAAAGTTAAAACTGCTACATCTTATATTTGCTATATCTTATTTGGTCTGGTGTTACCAAAATGCTAGATAAATATTTTTACATTTTTTTTAGTAGATAAAGTTGTATCAGTATTGGGGCTTTTGCTGGCAGAACAGTCTATAAAAGTTATAAAATATATTTCACAGCATAGTTACTGCAGCAAAAGCTTCTAAAGCAAAAAATAAGAATAAAAATCGTGCTTTATTACTAAACAGTCAAGACTGAGCACTGTAACCACAGCTGGAGTAGAAGTATTAACTTTCATCACAACCGTGAGCTGCATCAAAAGCAAACAGGCAGCTTTATACTGATGTTGAGAAACACAGAATGCAGATGAAGTGGAAAGCAGCACGTGTCAGTAAAGCTCCCATTCTTATTCCAAGGAGGGAAAATACCCACTACAAGGAACGATAACTCATGCAACAGCTGTTATCAGCAACACCTCTGCCCATCCTTAAACTTCCAGATATGCATTTACACCACTGTACGTGCAGAGAATCTGCTAAAGAGAGGAGTTACGACAAACTTGCATCTACATCTGGGAGAGGCAGCCACGGAGGAAAACACCGCTGGAGCGCGAATTAACCTCCTAACAAGATGCTGTGAAGATCCAGAGAAGGGAGTAGGGAAAGAAAGAGAGGAGCAGGGAGGAAGAAGGGGAATACGTAGAGAGAAGAACAGGGAGAGAAGGAGAAGAGCAGAGAGAGAGAAAAGGGAGATATGGAGGGGAGCAGACAGAAAAGGGGAACGTGGAGGGGAGCAGGGAGCAAAGGAGGGGAGCAGAGAGGGAAGAAGGGCTGTTCTACTCTTAAACTACTTCAAGTTCCCCGAGAGCAGCCCTACAGGCTCCTCCGGGCTGTTCGGCCCCCAAGTCCCGCCACGTCGCGGCCCCGAGCCCGCTGCAGCCGCCGGGATGAGCCCCGCTGGTACCGGGAGCGGCGCGGCCGCCCCGCCCCTGCCGGCGTGGCAGCTCCGGGAAGGCGCCAACAGGTGGGAGCCAGGGCGGCCCAGCCAGCACGGGCGGGATGCGGGAGCGGGACCCCGCCGGACCCGCCTCAGCGCCCGCCACCCCTCGCGGCCCTCCCGCCTCCCTCTCTCCCTCTCCCCGCGGGCCCGGTGGAGGCCGCCTCACCCCGTGCACGTGGAAGCCCTCGGCGCCGCCGCCGGGGCCCTCGGAGCTGGATCCCAGCCCCATGGCGGCCGCGCCGCCACCGCTCCGCCGGGACCCGAGCGGACCCGGCCCTCAGGCGGCGCCGGCCCCGAGCATCGCTCTCACGCCGCTCCCGCAGGCCGGAGCAGAGGAGCGCCGAGCGCAGCGCCGGGACACGGCGGAACGATGTGGGAGAGCGGCTCGGCTCCGCGTCCTGGCGCGTGATCGGCGGGGAACGCCCCCTAGCGACGGGGGCGGGGCGGGAGAAGCGAGGCGTTGCTGCGGGGGACGGGGAAGGGGGCGGGGCTACGACTGAGGAGGCGTGGTCTGGGCTTGGGGGCGGGGTCAGAGCCGAGGGGCGGGGCCAGCGCTGAATCCCAGAATCACAAAATCGCTGAAGCACGGAATTGTTTAGCTTGGAAAAGAGCTCTGGGATCTCTGAATCCAACCTATCAACGAACACCACCATGGCGACTGACCATGGCACTGAGTGCCACATCCACCTCCCGGGATGGTGCCTCCACCACCTCCCCGGGCAGCCCATTCCAATTTCTAATCGCCCTTTCTGTGAAGAAATTCCTCCTAATGGCCAACCTAAAACTCCTCTGGCACAGCTTAAGACTATGGAGAAAAACCCAAAACCTGTCCACTGCTGTTCTCATTTTAACAGCCTTTAAAAATTATTCCCCTGTTAGTGTAATCCAGAAAGAGATTATTGCTATTTTTTTTACCAATATTGTGTTTCTGTTCCTCTCCATAGGCACAGAATTGTGCTCAAGAATTTCTACCAGCTGAGACAACTTTTAGCATTAATAGCTGAAGAATCAAATCCATAGTCCAATGTTGCTCTTTTCCAAGGTGCAGGTGATCACTAAGAGGTTGTGGTATTTTCATCCCCCTGAAATTTCATTTCTGCTCCAAGGTGTTCTACTTAGGATGGATCCTTCTGATTCTGCCTTTAACTCATGAATTGAAAAGTTCTGAAGGTTTTCAAAGTAGCAGAATTAGCAGCAGATGTGTCATTATATTAATATAGTTAAAATGCTGGTTATACTTTCTGCATGAGCATTTTCATTTCCATATGAAAGTATTGATTCCATTAAAACTCCTTGGCAGTACTGCTCTCACCTCCAAGATCTCATTTTTCCAAAGGATCCATCCACATAATCCCTGTGGTTCAAGTGTGATGCATAAAAACAGAAGAGGGAAAAAAAAAAGCTGCTTTTCCCATCCTCTGTCTTCGCTTCCAAGTGAAATTCTTGCATTCCTTGTCGCTTCAGGAGCTATTTGTGCTTGAAAATCCACACACATTGGTTCATATTTATCCAAAGAAAGCACAGGATATTCTCAGGAGCCTTTTTAAGTAACTTTTCCCTGGAGTTGTCTCTAAGCTGTGACTGCAGATCCGTGCATCACATTCATTGAGCAGACGGGAAGTAAAAGTATTCAGAAAAAAAAAAAAAAAGAAAAATATGCCTACCATTCCTCTGCGGGGTTTTTTGCTGTGTATATTTGGGAACCTGTTCTCACAGTTGTATTTCGTATTAAACTGCTTTTCTTCAGAACGCTTTTTGTAACAGGTGAGCCAGTGAGGAGCTGCAGTGCTGGCCGTGGAATTGCATTCCTACGAACAACGGAAGTGAGAAACCTTTCTTCAGACGTACCAAAAGTAGGTGCCAGAGAAGAGAGTCCGATCCCAGCACTAAAGTAGGAAATACAAGATCATAACAACAAAAAAAAAAGAGAATCGAGAGGAATTCTTTGCATTTGTGTTTCTCACAGAAGGCAGCGGAGAGGTTTCCATTCCCTAACCTTTCTTTGCGTTGTCTTTTGTTAAGGTGGAGGTGAAAGAGCCCATGAACGGAGAAAACAAAGAGCAAATTTGCAGGAACAGGCGGTGCTTGCCCCGCCTTTCTGGAGAAACAGGGGAATGAGCTGGCACACCACAGGCACTTTTGTGCCGCTTGCTCGAAGCACTTGGGCTGCACGGGACGTGCCAAACACCCAGTTTTTTAAAAGGAATTCTAGCAGAGATCTGAAGGCGAGGTCTGAAAGCCTTAATAAAGTAATAGGAACTACAGTAAATAACAGTTTTAGTGGGTACCTGAGTGTTACATCTCTGGGAAGAGCCAACATGGCTCTGGCAAAGGACTATCGTGTCCCACACCTGGAAATACACAGAAAAGAGCGATCTGCGTGCTTGGATTTCACAAACTCAAAGCGTCATCAAGGTTTTTTCGAGGAAACTAAGCAGCAATGCTTTGAGTTATGTTTATTTCAATGAGCTGCTAAAATATAAGAAATAGATGATGGGAGTGAATGGTCACCGAAAGATCATCCAAAGTTATAAAAAAAGCCCCAAACATTGGTTTTCCTCATAATCTAAAAGCCTGGAAGCAGAGATATGGAGTGAGATGACAGAGGGTGTAAAAATATAGATAAGCTTGTCTTTTTTTTTTAACTTGTGCTTTCACATTTTGCTTGTCACAAGTGTCAACGGTCTGAACCTTGGTGATCCATTAGTGTTTCACGCACCTCTGCAGGTTAAATTTGGAGTTGCAGAATGAAAGAAATCTAGGGGTGATTTGGTAAAAGTAGGCATGCTTTAAGTAATATTTTATTTAATTTTCTAAAGAAACTAGCACCCAAAATAGTGCTGCTGTCCATAAATTACTGAAAAAAAAAAATCTCATCTGCCCCGGGCTACTCTTTTGCAGCAGTTTTGTTTGTTTAGAAAAATACTTTAGCTCATGTTTATTCAACACTTGAGCAGCGCTTCCATATTAAATTTGTCAGCTTACCCGGAGCCCAGATACTCCAATAAATTATTAAAGAGCAGCATTGCATAGCAGGATTTGTAGTGACACATTGTGTCTTCTCACGGAGAGAAATCAAGCTCTATTTTCATGTGGCTCCCTTGAGGATGGTTCTGTGCTGCACTGAAGATTTACTTTAAATGGTTGCATGGGTGTTTCTGGAACATCAGCACGAGACTATTTCAGAAACGAGAGAAGAAAGTTATTTATTCTATTAGAGGCGATAAATTTTAGGAAAACAAAGATCTGTCAGTGGAGAATTATGTATGTAATATGTATATGAATATATATGTTGTATATTCAGGGTGACTTTTTGCAAAAATGTTTCATTTTTTTTTCAAATATACTTTCTAAAGGAGAAAACTTACTGCTCTACTTTCCAATCTGGCAAATGTTGAACAATTTTGGTTTTAGCAGCACAGTCTGAGGAGCCCTGCATGTGTGTTTCAGCATTAGCAGAAGGATTTTTTTGTTTGAATGTTGTTGCTGTTACATCACGTTTCAAAATTTTACACATTTAGCACATTTTTTGCTTAGTATTTAGAAATTGAATATTTTAGTTTTTAGATTGTGAAGCTGGCTTAGAGCTGGAAAATCAAAGCAACAGGAAGAATGCAGGGACTAATTAATTATATTATGCAAGAATGTTTTTAGAGCTAATGGATAAAAATGATGAAGGACGCGACAGAAGGCTGGAAATGTCTCCTGGATCTTTAGAAGGACTCTATCAATGGCATTTCATCCAGAGCAAAGCAGAAGGCCTCACTATTTAAAAAGTAAAATGAGATCATTAGACTTTTAGCCAAATATGGACAAGTATAAATATGTAAAAAACAACGTATACTAGACTTATGTTTATAATTATCTAGATTACATTTCTTGTTTGCTATAAAATCTGGGATAATTCAGAGTTTTGATGGCTTTTTTAGTGAATATTTCTAAATTATTTAAAAACTTTTTCAGACGAGGAAGAATGTTTATTCGTTTCTAGGGAGGGAAAACAAAATAGTGTTTGGGGTTGACACTGTTTTATTGTGTCTCTTTTCGTTTGGTTGTGACTTTGGAATTGCTTTGATGCAATTACATGCCAGAGGCAAGGAGGCTGGAATCAAAGAGCTCTCTGAACAGGTCTTGCTGACTGCTCCACTAAGAGGCAAATCCTGACCTAGTGACAAAAAGATACATGGACTTTAGGAAGATTTTCCAGCCTCTTCTCCCTGTTTGTTTGGGCTTTTTCTGTGATTATTCTTTCCTCGTTTGTTGTGTTGTACAGGAAACAGTCTGCATTTAAAAGTTTTAAGTTTCTGCATTTAAAAGCGTTTCTGAAAACAGGCAAAGGAGACTTTTTGGTCCCATGTGGCACTGAACAAAAGTGGCGCCTTCACGTCATTGAAACTGGTAAATCCCTAAAAGGTGGTTAAAAAATGTTGCCAAATTTCTAAGCAAATGCTTTTTGAATTTTACTTTTTAAAGTTTTATTCTGTTAATTGTGTATTAGACAGTGAAAATAAGATTGTATTATTGTTACTAAATAGCTAAGCCTAATATTTTAGGCATTCTCCAAAACAGTTTGTGAACAGAGGATTTTCCTATTATAGAAAAGTCAGTCCATGATAAAAACCAACTAATTGGTAATGCAAGGTTAAAACCATAACAGCGGGCAGGTCATCAGAAATATATTGTGGTTGTTACAGGGCTTTCAGCCACTACAAGTACTGCAGTGTTGTGGCATTTCCATGCAATGATATCTGCATCAGGTCTTTGCTTTTGCAACTAAATGTTGAAGGAAATGTCATTTATCATTCATGGCAATAGAACTAAAACAATATAATACAGAACTGGCAGAGCCTGCAGAGAACTGTACACTTTAAACGCTTATTTTTCAAAGCTCTTTGTGTGCTTAGCAATTGCAGCCTGCCTGTATCATTCTTTTCCAAAACATCAGCCTTTTCTAAAGGTTCCAACGTAAATGTGAAATGTGTGCTGGCTGCTCTACATTTAGATACATAGATACAGTGTAAAAAGCTGCAGCTGTGTTAGTTGTAGGTTTCTTTTTTCAGTCGGTGGAGAAAATTTCAGGCAATTCTTGGCTGTAGCTGTTACCAACGATTTCTCAAGCAAGTAGTTTTTCAGTATGGCAGAAGGACTGTGCAGTGTGAATAAAGATCTTTGGCCTCTTTCAGAACTCTCCAGATATTAAGGAATAAAGGAATAACCATTCAAAATCTCAAAGGATTAACGTTTTCAGATATTGACTGTCAAAAATCAGCAAGCTTCAGAAGTAAGCTTGCAATACAGAGGAAATTCTGTGGATGAGTTTAATTAGTTAAGAATGATGAAAAATATTAATAGAATATTAGTTCTTCCCTCATTATCAATGCAAAATATTTGTGTAGTAATATGCCTATAATAAATTTCAAGATTATCAAGGAAGTTGACCCTAAACAGTATTTCGGTCAAAATAATTGGGAGTAGGAACTAAACATTACTGAGGACAATAATGTTTACAGAAAGTCATTATTCAAAATTAAAAGGAAGAGTATCTCGTAGATCAAACCTGTTTAAATGGCATTTTCTGAAGTATATTCATTTCATCTTCAACTTGTGCGGATGATGTGCAGGACCTTTATGGTGTGAACAACTGAATTTAGTCCTGAACAATTATATATCCGACAGGATTACCCACTTCACTGGCAAATATTAATAAATCTGTCACGATCTTCAGTTATATTTATTTATACCTCTTGGAAGGTATGCACAGGATGCTCATGAAAGGGAATTCTAATGGTGATTAGACAAAATTTTCATATTTGCATCATACATAAAGAATTTAAATTATCATCACCTTATTAACAGTGCCACCCTCCAGAACTTGTAAAGCATTGAATCTTTTAACCTTGGAGAAGCATAAAGAAAGATAATTCTACATTTAAGAGTTGCCAGGCAGGGGCAAAGATTCAGCTGTATCCAGTTTTGTGGGTTTTGTTGCACTGGTGTGTTTCAGGCCTCCCTCTTGTCTTCACAGAAGAGAATTTCCATTTCATATAAGATATTGATGGTAAAGGAAGTTGTGGCACTTCCAAATCTCGAAAGTGCAGCTACATTCAGTACAGTTGCGTGGAGCATAAAACGAGGTTTAACAGTCTGATTTTTCTTATTACTAATCCTTGCAGAGACTACACAGCTCATTCTTCTGTCTCCTTCACTGCACCATCCTTCCAGTGCTATCAGAGCTGCTCGGGTCGGTAGGCAAAGGTATTTCCTGTGCCAACAGAGCTCTCAGAAATGTTCCAGCATTCAAGAAGCGCTGCTGGATGCAGGAGCAGTAGCAGTAACGCAGCCGTCAGCACACTGGAATAACTGGGGTTTTGGGATAAGTCACCTCAGAGCTTCGGGAGCGAAGGGGTCTCGCATGGAATGGTTGAGGTTGGAAGGGACCTCGATGGTCACCTGGTCCAAAGTGCCTGGAGCCAGCCCTCCAGGGCAGTGCCAGCCTGCCAGCCCAGGGAGGATGTGTCCGGCACTCTTCCGTAGAAGGGCACTTCTCAGGCTTTGTGAGACAACGCTCAAGTGGCTGAGTCACTCGCAGGGGACTCCAAAGAGTGTGAGCTGATTAACTCTTTAGGCTTCAGCCCCTTTATGGTGACGCCTTCACTGGGCTTGTTCCAGTAGAGGAGTGTTTTCCCTTGCGCTGGGGAGCCCCGAGCTGGATGCAGTTCTGCAGGAATTCTGCCCAGCAGCTGCTGAACACAGAGTGGGAATTTCTTCCCTTGACCCGCTGGCTACGCTCCAGCTGATCCAGCCCAGCACACGGCTGGCTTTATTTGCCACGGGGGCTCACTGACTCGTGTCCAATCTGTCGTCCACCAGGACTCACAGATCCTCTTCTGCAGAGCTGCTTTCCAGCCAGTCATTGACTTCAGTCCTCTGGTCTGGACCAGAAAAAGGTGATCTCAAGGTTCCATTCCCTTCCAAAGGACACACAGACACAAATGAAAGGCTCTGAAAAACTTTCAGAAATTGCTGTGATTGTTACTTCTTTTTCTTGCACTCTTCATCGTTGCTGCGGGTTTTTGAAACACAGCAGAGGACACAGAACCAGGACAAATTTCTTCCCAGCAGAATTTGGCAGCACTGATTAATGTCCAGCACCATCAGCACCAGGACCATGTGCAAGCTGCTGAAAGCTGTAAAGATGCATTAACCTCCACTCCAAGAGACAGTAAAGAAAGTATTTTTTAAAATCTCAATCAGCATCTCACTCTACAAGGTGAGAGAAATTGTCCTTTTGGGGGCACATCCTCAAAAATATAGGAAAGGAAATACTGCTTAATTTTTCAAAATCATGGAATTATCATGGTGGATTTTTTTAGATCATATTTCTGACACTGAAATGGAATAACAAGCAAAAAGGAACATGAACATAAAAAGGAAATCCAGCCAAGTTAGCAATTTTTGTGGTTATTTATCTATTAAATAAAACATATCAAACTGAAAAGTATTTTAAAATTCCTATGTAATACAGTAAATCATCAGAAGAGAACATCATATTACAAATATAAAAATAAGGTCACACTCAACAAAAAGGAAAATTGCTCAGGTATAGTTTTCCACTCAGTAAAAGCCAGTTCTTAAAACCCATAAAGTATTGGTTTGGAAAAACTCCCATTTGCATTTGTGAATGTTTGATTCTCAGGGCCATTAACTGGCACAAAATTGCATTGAATTAAGTATGAATTCCATCTACACTTTTACTGAGAATTAATGATATGCAACATATCACAAGTTTTAATGTCTTGCAGCTTCATTTAAATAGAACAGCCATTAACATTTTGCAGGATTGCTCTGATTTTCAAAGAGAGGCCATCTCCTTGTTATTTGTACTTGACTTCCTCCGTGTTCCCTCTACTTGTTTATTCATGATAGAAATTATGTTAGGCCTGTCACTTCAGATAATTAATGATGCACAAGAAAAATCAGTAAAGAATACCCTTGGCTGATTATTCATAATTACTCAGATACTGCAATAGTTGTGCTAATGGGGAAATCTATCTTTGATTTAATTATAAAAGTAGATTGAAATTGTTTTTGGAAAAAAATTGATCTGCTCTGTTTCTTTTATGATAGAACTCAATAGAGAGAAAATAAGAGGCTCTTGGTACTTATTACAATTGTTATCTAAATACTTCATTTTTAATTGCTTCTTATTTTCTCAAACAATAATGAAGTTGGCTTATTTTAATTTGGGTGATTGATTGTCAAGATGCAATAAATGTTTCTCCAGTCTACACACCAGCACACTGTTTCTACATAAAAGCACTAAGCAGGAAATTGCTGCATGAGATAGGTTGGCATCACTAAATTTTTTTTCCAGAGAAAGTCAGAGAAAAGGAGAGTTAAGAAATGAAATTATGAAAATGAGAGATCTGTATCCCCTAAATACTGCCTCTGTAGGGCAGAAAAAATATTTACTCAATGCACACGTCTGAAAAAAGAAGAAATGTCTGGGGTTTGTGGGTAATTGTCACCAAAGTGGTGGCACTGATCCACCCATCCATGACAGCGTGACACCTACTGATGGTTTGGAACTCTCTCCTCCTAAAAAGTGGAAATGTCCTGGATGCTTTTGGGGATGGTGATATTAGTTCTTTTGTTATCTATTCTGATAGTGTTTAAAGTAAGCAACTTTGGAATATTTTTAATGCCAGTTCATGTATAGGGTTTTTTATTTGTGCATCTCCTTTTATTTTCACAAGTTTTTGAATTCTAGATGAGGAGAGATCTCATGTTCAGGAAACAGAAATATGAATAGGCAATAAACCTTTGCCAGAATGTTGTAGAAAGATCATAGGTATATAACATTAAATAAGCTTAAAATGTTTGATTTTATTCAGATTCCCACTCCAAGTTTTAAAAAAACAACTCATGAAAATATGAAAACTCTGCTTTCTTAATTTCACCCACAAAATTTTCCTCTTCTGAGTAAAATCCAGGATTTCACAGGGATGTCTGTAGTGTGACATGGAGAATTAATAGATCTGACAGGTTTGGAAGAGCTTTCTGCTTCTAGAAGCTGGAGATGTCAGCAGCATCTGAATTCCTCTTGGCTCTGTGACTCTGCCATTATTTCTTTTAAAAACCATACCTTTTCCCTAGAGATAAACAGCATTGCTGTATCTGATTAATTACAGACACAAAACGAACCAAAATTAAGTCTGCATGATTTAAGTCAATATTTAAATTTTTCCAGATCTGATATTATCTGAATTATTGTAAGGTAGAGATATAATGTACTTTAATGCTTTATAATTTTTAGTAAATGGAGTAGTAACCTTAATAAAACTAGACAAAAAAATTTAAAGTTTTAAAAGAAATTCTTTGGAATGTTGAAGAAAAAAAATTTGGAATCTGCCAATAATTACTTCAAAGGACTCTACTGCTGGTAAGGCATGCAAGGGAATATTTGTGGATTTGGGATTTTCGGAGCAACACCTCTGTGCAGTTTGTGTGACTGCTCTAAGGCTCAGTTTGTAACCCAGATTGTTTGTAACTGTAATCTGTTCCCACTTTTAGTGATTTCCTCATGTTTGCTCAGAGTAGATCCCTCCGGGCTGGGATTTGTGTGGTAGTGGATGGCACAGATCTTCCATCCTGCACGGGACTGGATGAAGAGCACAATAAAATGTTCATTATTTAGATGTCCATGTTTTTTTTTTTTACTTCTGAGCATTGATGTCCACCTAAAAGAAGCCCCTCAAGAACTTGCTGTGCTGAAATGGAAAGGTCCTGCTCCTCCCCCAGCCTTAATTCTTGCCACATGGTCTCATCTGCCTCTTTAATTCTGCGCCTGATTCAGCTTTCTGAAACAACAGGGAAACAACCAGCAGAAGTAGGAACACATTCAGGGTTAGTGAATCAAATCCTCTCACCCCATGAGAGGAAAGGTTCCAGAGCTCAAGGCAAGTGAGGGATCTGTTGCCAGGAACAGAGCGGTAACAAATCTCTTCTTTTTGCAGCAACAAGCAGTTAGAGCAGCTCAGGCGTGCCTGTAGCATCACCCCTGGCACAGCCGAGCATCACTTCGGAGCCGTGTGAGCACCTGTACGTGGAGAGCCACGAGTCAGTGCCCGAATGCTCCGCGCTCCTCTGACAGACAAATTATCCTCCCCGGCTGCTCGAAGGGATTGTTCCTTCCGGAGCGCGGTTGCTAAAGGAAATGCTGCTCTTTATCAACACTGCTCTCGATTTTATTTGTCATCCTCGCCGTAGCGCAGGTGTCTCTTTGTGAATGGTGTTCGGCAGCTCAGTTAACACCTGGCGCGACCCATCCATTCTCTTGCTCAACAAAGGGAGCTCTGTGCCATCAGCAGAGCTCGGGGGTTTGCCGCGATTTCAGGGTGAGAGCGGGAGCATCAGCTTGGAGATTCAAGGGAGAAGTTTAGAGAAATGCAGGCATTTGTGTCCCAGGGAGAGATTTGAATTGGCAGCTCTCCAGCAACACATTGGCAGAGTTTAAATTTATTTAGTGCCTGACAGAAGTACTTCATTAATTGCAGAAGCACTCCTCGTCTAAGCCTATAATCAGAAACAAGGCACTTAAGCTGTCATGATTCAATGCAAGAGTTGTGGTACTTGGGGAAAAGCAAACAAACTCATTTTCCTCCGAGGCCGACTTCTTCCTTGGCAGAGTTTATGTGCTTGGAGCCTGATTTGTCTCTTCTTTAAGTGGTTGATTTTGCATTAATCTGTGCATCAGAACTGGCAAACACATGATCTGTAAAACTGTAAGAACTGTGAAGCTACAAATGGCATATGAAGGATGGCATATGTATGAGAAAATCTGTACATTCATCAATATATTATAAAAAGTTAAACATCTATCTGAAATAAAACCATGCACTTATTGTTTATAAGTTTATATACAGATCTATGCTTACTGCAAATATTTAAAAATTCTCTTTTTTTGTAAAACAACTTTTCTATTTCATGGTGCTTTATTTAGGTGAAGGTGGAAACTTCACATTGAGAAGATTGGGCCGCCTCTGTTTTTTCTCAGTAGGCTCAGGGACAATCTAATCAAGCTCTGGGATAATTTGGGAAAGTTGGAAAGGACAGAGAGCTATGAACAGTATGATTCAGATTTGTCCAGATCCTCTGGGGCTTTGGCTCTTCATGTGGCACAGGACCACAGCTTCTCTGACAGATTGTTTATAACTTCTGGAAGTGATTTTTCTGCTCTGGTGAACTTAACCACTCCTTCCATTGTTTGGGATAAGACCACGTTCCCAAGCTTTGTCTCTATCAAATCCAAGACTTGTACATGTAGGGCTGTCTATAAGGAAGGTTGGCTGCTATCCTGAGGTTTTCCTGTGCATTTTCATTTAACTGTGAAGTACAGAACTCATTTGTGCGGTCGTTTTTCAGTGCTTGAACCAGGTTGTGACACTTTGAAAAGGACTAATTTGATTCACCACTTCCAAGAAGTTATCCTGTTATTCTCCAGGGAGAGAACAATGTGCCACAGTGTCCTCAACTCCTTTAAAGCTCACAATGTTCTTTTTGCTTCAGTCACCATGAGCTGTTCAAGAACAGCATGAACCTTTTAGAAGCTGGCAGTACTGGCAGTACCCTGAGCTTTGTGCTTGAGGACCTTGGCATGGCCTTTAGCACCAAAACAGGCATTTTGAGATCCCGTTCCAAAACAAGATTGTCAAAGCAATCTTCTCTTTCCTTTCCATTCCCACCTTTCTGCATCAGCACATGTTCAGTGCAAAGCTGTCAGCTCTGTTACCCCAGACCCAGAAGTGTTCAGCATCCTACCCTGGAGCTGCACAAGTCAGTTCTCCTGCACTCCTTTGCCTTGGATTTCTCAGGGCAGGAAGGAGATTCCAATCAGGACCGGCCATGGCTGCAGGTGAACATCTTACCCAAAAATACTAAAACCCATCTAAAAATATTTAATAAGCAGAGCTCCTAATAGCTGTTTGCTACTATTGAAGAATAGAGAAGGCTGGGAAACCACTGAGGATTTGAGGAACTTGGACACAGTAATTCAGAAACTGCTGTTAAATTTTGCCATTGGAAATCCTCATTAGAATATTGGTTTACAGTCTTCTGGTCTCAGTCAGGTTGAATTATGTTGTTTCCCATGGGTCAGAACCATGACCATGAGTAGAGAGCTCTGTTGCTCAACCGCTCTGCAGCACACAGACTTTTTAAAAAGGTGATATTGCTCATCACACTCTTGAGGGTGAAAAGATTAATTGAAAAACTTCGCATCAGCATCAGGCTTTCAAAGGGGGAATCTGAACAGGGTTTCAGCTGATGAAAAAAATCATTCTGAGCCTCTTAGTAACCAAATGGGTGGCACAAATTATTTATTCCTGAGTCCAGCTGGCAAGACACATCTCACATCCATGTGGTTAAACTCTTTTGTCTCTAAACAAGAGTGTGTGCACCCCAGTTGCCCACTGGAATCATTCCTGGCCAATATTATGAACTAAAAGGTGACCAAGTATTGTCTGGGACTGTGGTGGCTGACATGGAGCAAAACCACACCAGCAATTGTGCAGTTTCACAACATAGGCAGCAAAAAGAAATGCCAAGCCCGTGGCTCTGGTAAAGTTTAGTTCTTGGTGTACAGAGATCTGTGTCTGAAGATCCGTGTGGAAAAGTTCCCTTGGAGCCAGCTAAACCTCTGGATTAAACCTTTGGTGTGGGATTGGTGATGTTGAAGACGCAGAGCAGGGAGTTGGTGAGTGTAGCAGCACTCCTGAGTGCTTCATCAGTTCGTCAGCATGAACATCCCTCTTTGTACAAAGTCCTGGGCTTTTATTTCTCTGTGGCAAATGTGGAGAAAGGATGTATCAGAATGCCTTTCATATTAGCTTTGCTAACATGTTAACAGCCATGTTTGCCTTTTTGGCTGGTTGGAAGGTTCATCCCAAGGATCTGAAAGCTCAAAGTTTGTCGTGTTTGGGAATATCCCAAGGGCCTACATGGAGAAAATCCATCAGCCCCGCACAGTAACAGGTAATCCCACTGCTGTGACATCAACAGATTCTGGAAAAGTTCCCATCTTCTTTGCCAGCAAGCACTTACCATCAAGTTTAACAGCAAGGAGCTCATTTTCCGAGAGCTCCAAACACACCAGTGAAAGTGCTGATTTAAAGTGCTGGCCATGAAATGGGGAGTGAGGGCAGAAGGGATGGGGAACTGCATCCTAAGCAATGAAGCTCAAGCAGGACCAAGTGCAAGGACCTGAGGAGTTGTCCCGGGGCAGCTGGCCCTGAGCACAGACAGCTGAGCACCCAGGGCTGGGAGGGCAGGGCTGCAGCACTTGCTGGTGCGCTCACAACCCTTGCCAAGTGGGGTTTGCCAGCAGGGATTCATCTGGCCAAGGAGCTCCTTCTGGTGTAGGGGTACCCAGTGAGTTTGAGAGCCCTGTCCTTCCTTCCAGCCCTTTCTGTACTCGTTTCAGGCCAGGCTTGCTATCTCTGGCCCTGCCATCCCTGTTTAATGTGCTGGTGCTGGTTTTTCTGCTGATTGAGAGCACACCTGCAACTTCCCAGCAAGGGAAATCCTGATCCTCAGGCAAAAATAACTTCCCTGTGCATCCAGGTACAGGAGTTCTTCAGCTGCTGTCTTTTCAAGGGCTCTTGTTGGTTTGGCTGGAACATGTGGCACTGCAAACACAGTTAAACTGCAGCTAAACTACACCAACCAGAGAAAACTGAGCCACAGCCACACATCCACACATGGAAGCACTCAGCTTTTTTCTGCTCTTTATGTTGAGCTTCCTGAAATTGGCTGAAATTCTGTTTTTTCAGAACAGAATGTTTTTGTGAGTATATTCCTACATCCATTGCTTTGAGGCCACGAGTTGGGTTTTTTATCCCAGAAATTCTGACGTTGAGAAAAACAGGTATGGCAGGGTATGTGCCTTTCTTTTTACACCAGCATGAGAGATGTCAGAAAGAAGAGAGGTGGGAAGATAAGAGAAAGGTGCCTTGATGTTATTCCCTGAGCATACAGCCAGGATAAAAATTTGTCAGTCTTGAGTGTACGAATATACATGCAGGAAAGCACAAAGGGACATACTGACAACCCACTTCGATACAGAATATTAATATCTAGCCATTCTTATTTTAACATCATTTAAAATAAAAAAAACGAAATCAGAGCACTTCTGAAAACCTCCATGCTGCAAGAGTAGGATGGCATCAGCTGCAGAGCATGTGTGCAGGTTGCAGCAGTTTAAGGTGATGAATTTCCAGTCTGGGGCACGGTGTGATTTATGAGATAATTAGAAAATTAAATGCGTAACCACCCTGTTTACACGTGTGGCAGTCAGGATTTATAGGCACAAACTGCATTTTGCTTTATATTAGTCACTATTTGAGAAACTGGGAAATGCCATCGGGAATTTCATGTTGAGGTAATTGATATAAATAGAATGAACAGGGGCAACAGGGTGTAAGAGCAGCAGGAAAGTGATTAAAGGAGTTTTGTCCTTATTTGCAAGAGGGTTCAAATCATCTAAAGACATTACAGGAATACTATGTAATGGCTGCTACAGACAGAAAAGATGCAGAAAAAGCTCTCAGTCTACTTGTAGAAATTGAAAAAAAAATTAGTTAAAATAGTCTTTAGATCTTTTCATGCACATTCCTTCCTGTTACAAATTACACAAAACCTCCTGATTTGCTTTTCCACCTTATTTATTCACAGTGAATAGCATTTTCTTTTTCACTTTAAATGAAAAGCACTGAAATTAAATTAATAAGGATATTAAAATACTATATATGAATGTTTTTACTATTTTTTCCATGTTGAGTAAGGACTGAGAGACAGAATGTAAGCTGTTTATCTTGTACTTTTTCCTCTTCACTTAAAGCCAAAGTGAACTTTTCCAGTACGCACAGTGGGCAAGATTCTGATGTCATTAATACTAAATTTTTCCTTTCATTTCAGTGGAGCTAGAAGTGTTTATAATGTTCCACAGGCTAATTTTTCTATAGCATACAATTTATTTGCTTGTAGAAAAATCACACCCCTAACTCTTAAGAGTTATGGGACTGAAATCAATGGATTTCAGTAAACTGCTTTCTAGTGCAATGGTTACTTAAATACTGAAATGGGAGATTGAGTTATGGGCTGAAGGTTCTGCAGAATTTGGAGCAAGATCAGGTTACTCTGCTGTTAGAAGTAAATAAATAAGACATTATTTCTCAAGATTTTTCTTTCAGTTCTGTGTGGTGCTTAAATAATTTGAATTACTGATGTTTTCCTCCTCTCTTCAGATTTTCCAATGTAATCAAATCAATATTGCAAAATAACAGTGTGAAATTAACAACTAACTGAGCACTTCAGCCTGACCCAACAAAACATTTCATTATGAGCTGCAAATGAACACCTAATGATTTTAATGGAGCTTTATGAGTGCTCAAAATTAATCATCAATCATTAAACGTATTAAAGCAGGTAGCAACTTTGGCTGCTTAAAGGAGCCCTTTGACCCTGATTGGATGAGCAGTGTTTTGGATAATTAAGAGTCTAACCATCCAAATTCTTCATGCTGCACTGAGGAAACATTGTCACACTGACAGCACCCAGCTGTAAAATGTTATTCCTGAAAATTGTATCATTGCCTGCACCGGGGGAGATGGTTTTCTTTTTGTATCTTCTGTGCTCAGAGAGCTGAAAAGCTTTTACAGGGGGTTTAATGATAAGAACTTTTGATTCATCTATTCTGTCTAGTCTGTCAATAATATGTTGCCCTAATATAAAGATTTAATGTATAGATTTAATATTTAATATATAAATTCATTTTTATTAGGAGATTCTGTCTGTAGGAATTCAGGTGCACAGCTGTGCTGCTGCCTCCCCACCCTCACATGGAAGAATTTCTTCCTGAATATCTAATCCAAACCTGCCCTCAGTCAGTTTGAAGCCATTTCCCCTCACCCCACCTCTCCATGTCCTTGTCAGAAGTCCCTCTCCAGCTCTCCTGTAGCTCCTTTAGGTGCTGGGAGGTGCTCTGAGCTGCTATTTTCTTTGAAGGAAAGCATTCAAATTATTTTGACAGTGACCCAAGTCCGTGTGATACTCAAAACAGAATGCCAAGGCCAGAATTCAAGTCAAACCATTAGCAAAAGTAAACTGGGTGTTGTCAGGTGCTGCTGCTGATAAAAAAGTGGGGTGTTGGTTGTTGTTACTCATCTCCCCACTCACTGAGCCTCATGCACTGGTTCACTCCCTGGGTAGAACATGTGCCAAAGCAGTCCTGAACCCATCACCTCCCCAGACGGTGCAGAAAGGTTTTAAATAAAACCAGTAACTCTGTCATAGGCAGTGAGTTGCAGTGCTAGGTGTTGCTTGGCTGCTGCAGCTTTCCCTGGGAGCGCAGCGGGGGCTTCTTGGGACAAGGCAGAGATTCTCTGCCCTCCTGCAGCCCATCTCGGACGCCCCGCACCGCTGCTCCAGCTGCCTGCCTGCAACTTCAGTGATGGCAAAGGAGGTGAGAAGGCTCTCCTCATGGCACTGCAAAGGTCTTTATTCCATGCTGCCTCCCCAAAGCCTGGGGCCTGCACACGGGCTGGCCCCCAAGGCAGAGGAGAGGAGCTGTTGGCAGGCTGCTCCCAGGCACAGTGAGAGGGAGAGAGAGCGAGAGGGAGTCACATGGCTTGGAGCCTCAGTTTACCCGGGTCCCAGGGGGGCGGGGAGAGCACATGGGCAAATGGTTTCAGGGCACAGGGGTGGTACATGGGCGGTGTTGGGATACAGGAACCAATAGGGAGAACACGAGGAGTGGCCAGGACTAGGGGCAAGGGATGGAGGGAGACCGCATGGAGAGGGCAGGAAGTGATCAGGAAGAGGGGCTACAGCGCCACAGCAGTGGTCCATGTTAAGAACATTATATAAGGCTTCACATATCCAACAACCCCCAGGACCTGGGATTTCTCTTGCCCAGCTGCTGGGACCCAGCCTGGCGTGCCCTCAGTAGGAACCTGCTGTGTGATCTCCTACTTACCTCCTAGTCAGAGAATCATGGAATCAATTAAGGCTGGAAAAGACCTCTAAGATCATCAAGTGCTACCACTTGTCCTGCACATCCCCCTCAAATACCCCAAATACTCAGGTTCACCTTCTTTTTCCCTTCTTATCAGTAGCACCTTCCCAATTAGCTCCCTCCAAAGCTCAGTCTGTAATTCCTTAGTGGCCCATCAGTTCTGCTCTGGAGATTTTGTTCTTCATCCCCACCCTGTTTATTCCTTGTCTACCAGATTTGTGTCCCTGTGTTTTGTTTATCCCTTTCCCTTTTACTTGTTGTCCCCTGTGAACTGAAAAAGCCCTTGAGCTTGTAACGAGTCAGACGCTCTCGTGTTCCATGTGCCTTCGATAGCCTGTAAATCAAACCTGTTTAAAAAGTGGCTCTCAGAGCAGAGTTTCTGAGTGCATTAGAACTTCCCTGCACCTCAGCTGCCCTATAAATTTATCAGGCAGCATTTCTCAGTGTGTGCTAACCTGGGATGTTATTCAGTCCATCGCCCTTTCCATCAAACATCACCATGTGGAACATCACTAAATGTGGGTTAAGTGTCTGTATTTCGTGAGACCAACTTTAATTTTGATAAACATTTTTACCATTAAAGTGAGTATATATATATATATATGTCTGGAGTTCAGTTTGTGCTTTAAGGGCTCTCTTGTAGATTACTTTCTTTCTGTGCTCAGTAACTCGCACTGGATCCCATCAAGTTCACCCAAATATCCTTATTTGCTTGTACAGTCTCAGAATCTTTCCCCATCATCCATCCTATCCCACGTGCTACCACCCCTTATGCTTCCCATCACTCCTGGAATATTCTACTCACCCAGAAAATTCTTCTGTCATCAAAATATTTAATTCAGATCCTGTGCAAACAAGGACAAAAGGCTGTATACTAACTAAAGAGTGCTAGATCACTAATTAATGAAACAATGCCAGAAGTCCAATTAACTGAACAGTGCTAGAGCACCAACTCAGATGTCCTGCTTTTTCTTGGGCAGAAAACTGTTAACACACTCTGGCGTAACACTGGTTTGCACCAGCCCGTGCTCCTCATAGCAACTTTTACACATGGTTTGGAAAGCCAGTATGGATGAGGACACATAAGCAACATGGATGAGAGCTTTCTGTTTCAGAGATAAAAGGACACAAAAAGGAGCCATCTGAGTTGGTTTTGTGGTGTTGGAGTTAGACACAATGATCCTTGTGAGTCCCAGAGGGAAACAGAGACATCCCTCAAGAGCTCTGCACTGAAACAATGCCTGGAGTGGAGGAATTCTGAAAACAGCTGTAATTCATCATCCCCAGTGTAATTTATTTCTCCTCTGGGCATTACAACACAGCCCAGCATCAAAGCTATAGTGATGATAGCATGTGCATGGCTGTGGAGGACAGATTATGGACAAACAACTGCTCGAGATAAATGCCTGATGTCCAAAAGGAGAATAAAGCACTGCGTTCTTAAACGTGGCTGTATGTAGGAACACATAAAGCCTTTGGAAAAATAAATTAGTGGTAGGAAATGAGTGAGTTGGCCAAGCCTAACTGGGATGATGAGTGCAGTGAAGGTGAGGGAAGAGACTGCTTGGGTAGGAGGCCCCTTTCTGACCTCCGAGCAAAACTAACTGGAAGCTAAAAATGATCTGTGATGTAAGGGACTAAAAGAGGGTCTCGGTGCTGAAGTATCACACTGAACTTTTTATGGCTCCCACTGAAATAAAAATGATTTGTGAAAGAGGAGTGTAGGGATTATATGGGAAAGGTCCTGGCTCGTGCATCCCATGGACAGTGGATCCCATTAGCACAACTGGGTGGGTGACCCTTGCTGTCTTCTCCAATTCATTCCCTTAACTCTCCCTTTTTTCACTAGGCAGCTGCTCTCTGATTGCAGTTCAAGGTGAGCTTTACTTCCCACCCATTGATGTGTCCCAAGGGGATTTCCCCTGACCATGGACCCAAATCTCTGGGTTTCCATCAGCTGCAGGAAGCTGTTTTCTTCCTGTCTGGACACAAAAAGCAGGGCTGTTTCTATCTAGATCTCTGCATCTGTATCTATGTCTATATTTATATCTGTATTTAACTGAAGATCTTGTGCATCTGCTGTGCTCCCTGATTTCACCTTTAACCACGACATGCATGTAAATCATGACGTTCCACCAGCACAAAATACAAGCGACTGCAGTTAATGGGGATATAAAAAAAGCTGTGGTTTTTGTTTGTCTATTTGACAAAGATCAGTTCATGTCACGTGGAGTAGCACAGAGCTGGACTGACGCATAAATCTCTTACAAGGGGCTAAGACAACGTGTGCACCCACAATTGCTTGTCTGAAGCGTTGGCCTCTCCAGCCTGGGTCTGCCCTGCCTTGGTTTTGACTCGATCTGAGAGAGCTCCAAATTTCTCAGGATTTTTCTGCCTTGTGGCCCCGTGGGAGCCTTACAGTGTGGAGGTGTTTGTGTAACCTTGGGCTCTACATTGAGTGATTGGGTTTTTTCCACAGGGAGAACAATTTTTATCAGTTTAATGAGTTACGAATATAGATAAGATGTATTGATCCCAAATTTAGACACAGTTTCTTAGCAGATATTTTAGTGTAAAAAAAAATTTTCTTGGAAAAAATGTGACCATTTCATTAAAGATGTTTCAGCTTCTGGTTCTTCTTGGTTGCTTGGTAAGTTGCAATTTATTCGAGCTGGGAAAGGCTGAACCTCTCAACCTCTAAGTGGTGCAGATTAGAGCATATCAGTTTTTTTTCTCTGCAGTCTCTGTGCTGGGGCAAAACCGAATGTGGAAGGGTTTTCCTCTATCATGGGAGCATCATCTCTGTGAGAAAGGTTTGGGAGTTCTCAGAGGGAGCAAAAACCTACAACCCAAAAGAAACAGGACGGAGGTTGGTGCATCAGGGTGCGGTTGGAGTATGGGAAACAACTCCATTTGTAGGAGAGCTTTGTATCTTGAAGCCTGTTTATGATCTTTTCCTCTCATGGAGGCTTTAAGAAGCCTCCAGGATGGAGAGTGACCACAGAGTCACCGAGTGCAAACATCAACCACTCCCTCTTCCAGACCTGGCTGGCTGTGGTGACTATTGCTCTTTAGGAATCCACATGACAAACTGCTCTCCTTCCATTTTTGTGTGAGGGGTGATCTCTGGGACTCCCCTGAGGGATGCCCTTCAGAAGGATGTGCTGGCAGGGGGAGTAATTGGAGGCCACGAAGCCCAACCAAACAGCTGGAAGCGGCAGGTAAAGCTGGTGTCTTATATTTGAAAAAAAGCCTTAAATTTGGAAAAAAAAAAAAAAAGTGAGAAAATGACAGCTTCCTCTGCCCACAGCCACACATGCTGTTTGTGCACAGGCATGGCATGGCTTGGGTGTAAAATATGTGGTTGTTTGATCAAGGTGTGACTTCAGATTTCCTTACCCAACGGCCCGGGGTACTACGGCCACATTTGTGGTGGAACCCTTATCAGCAGCAAATGGATCATGACTGCAGCACCCTGCCTCAGCGTGTGAGCAGGGTAAAAAGTGTTAAAACTCCTCTTCTGCTCCTCATTCTTGCTGCAGATGGGAGCCAGACCCTTTTCCTCATCGGAGCTCCCCACTGGTGCCGTGCCTTGCACAGCTGGACATCTCCCTGCTCACTTAATCAGGGGCCCTGGAAAACCCTGCTTTAGCCTTGATTTTACATATTAATCTCTGACTTCCTGGGAGTGGAAATCAAGCTGATTGCTTATTTGCATGAGAGGAGGTGCATTTGCATGAGTGTGAGCATTCCAGAGATGGAAAAATGGAACAAAAAGGGTGTTTGCTTGCTCTCAGGCCATGCTGCACAACGTGTCTGACATGCACCCCACCAACAGTGCCACGGGACACCAGCAAGCCAACACCCCCCTTTAATTGCTCCTGCCTCTAGTGATTGCACTTACAATGAAGTGTAAAAGGCTGGTCCTTCACACTCTGCTCCAGAAAGGTGCAGAGATGCAAAATGAACCTTCTTGAACAAAGACCAAGCTCAGCACTGCAGTAGCTGATGCTGCACCTTCAGTTTCTTCATCAGCAAACTGCAGCCAGCATGTGCCTGATCTGTAAAACCACTTAGAATCATAATTTAGGTTAGAAAAGGCCACTAAAATCATTGAGTGCAGCCATTAACCCAACTCTGCCAAGCCCATCATTAAACCTTGTCCCCGAGTGCCACACCTACATATCCCTCCAGGGATTTAAAAACACTCCACCGCTGCCCTGGGCAGCCTGTTCCAATGCCTGACCACCCTTTCAGTGAAGAATCTTTTCCCAGTGTCTATTGGCCATTTCCTCTAATTTTGTACTTGTTCTCTGGGAGAAGAGACTAACTCCCACCTTGTCAGAATCCCCTTTTCAGGTAGTTGCAGAGAGAAACAAGGTCCCCTCTGAGCCTCCTTTTTTTCCAGGCTAAAGACCCCCAGCTCCCTCAGCCACTCCTCACCAGACTTGTGCTCCTTCACCAGCTTCCCTGCCATTCTCCAGACCCACTCAGAGTAAATTTGGCTACAGTCTATTGAAAACCCTCTGAGGGAAGGTGCTCTGGAAATGATGACACTGGTGGAAGGTCTGGGTGGTGCAGGAATTGCACTGCAAAGCTCTCAGTGGGGAGTCGACTTTGCATCAATTACTCTGTGATTGCTTTCCAGGCCCCCAGGAGCGTCCTACTGGGTGTGGATGCAATCTTCATCCATGAGGGCTGGAATCCCAGTGCCATTGCCAACGGGTAATTATTTTCAATGACATCAAGCGGTTGAATGACACCGAGCATCCTGTCCCACTAGGGTTTATATGCATATTCAGTCCAACTCCCTGAGGCTGGATTTGTGGCAAGCCCTGAAAAATGCTGCAAAGGAGGTTTCCCAAATGGCTTCCTCTCTTGGAGGTGTTCCATGGTGTCCATGCAGATGATCTCAGTCCTGTTTTGCCCAAGATGGGGAAAAGATGGGCCTGTTTTCCCTATCTTGGGAAAAAAACAGATGAATCCAGGATGTTCAGAAGATTAGTGGGCTTGCCATCAATCATAGCACTATGTGCATCTGATGAAGGAAGGCCAACAAGAAAATGCTGAAAGACTGTCTCAACCCCCCCTCAGAGACATGCCTGTCTACCCAGGGTCCACCAAAATTCACCCTAAACCTGTAGGAGACTTCTGGGGACTGTTATCCCTTTATCAGCCTGTACCACCTCTTCTCTTTTAATTTCTCTTATTTTCCTGTCACCTGTGATAGCTGTAAGGGATAATTAATCGTATTTCCAAGGTGCTTGTCTATCGTGCAGAGGCTGGAGCCCGAGTGAGTGCTGAAATAGGAGTGAGGATGTCTGATTCATGCCTCAGCCAGGATTTTCAGTAAGGAATCTTTCACCTGTGGCCTGTTCCAGCTATGACATTGCCCTGCTGTGCCTCACATCTCCTGCCTATGCCAACGGATTCATTGAGCTGGGAGCGCTCCCACCTAAGGTAGAAATTCTGCCCAATGACCATCCCTGCTCTATTACCGGCTGGGGAGTGGTCAGTGGTGAGTAAGGGGGAAGGAGGAGTGTCCAGGGGGACCACCATGCAGAGAAAGCTTCTTTCCTCAGCCCCTGGAGCTGCTGGGCTAAGATGTCACCCTTTCTCATGTCCCCTTTTCTGTGTAGTGGGTGGTGACAGTGATGCCTTGAGAGGCTACCTAGAAACAGAGACTAGACAGGAGTAAGGGAATAAAGGTGGGTATTTATTTGAAGGGCCTTCAAAGGCACACCCTGGGGAGCCAAAGGCTACTGCCAAGATGGACCCCGAGATGGACCCCAAGTCACGAGTTCTTCACACTTTTATAGGTTTGGTCCACTTGCATTTCAGGATAAATTCTCCAATTAAAGCTTCAGTTAATGATGTAATTTCTCCAAGCTCACCTCCCTTCTCAAGATGTTGGTTTACACATTTTGGGCCTAGGACAGTCTGAGTGTCCTTGGAGAGCAGGCCTGGAGAGGGTTTGCTGTGTCTGCCTCGCCTGAGAGAGCAGCAGCGAGCAGCTGCAAGGAACTGCACAGTGACACACCAGGCAGGGCAGGATTTGAAAAGTATAAAAGCGAAAACCCAAGGCATCAACAGCATGGACAGGCTGCAGGAGGTGATGGTGCCCGTGGTGGACCACGAGATCTGCTCCCAGCAGGACTGGTGGGGATCCCAGGCTAAGGACACCATGATCTGTGCAGGTGGAGATGCATGAGGGCAGGATGCAGTGTAAGAGCTCTTATAATCAAAGGGTTTTCAAGCTGCCCTCTTTCTTTTTTCTTTCTCTTTCACCTTGCTGTGCCTTCAGTTCTGGTTTTGCCATTTCTCCACCTGCAATAGCTCTCCTGCAAACCCTGGCCCCTTGGCTGCTTTCTGCTGAATATCTTCTGAACCAGGCCTTCTCCCCATTCCTCCATCTCCCCAGAGATCAGAGAACAGAGAGAAAAACATCCAAATCCTCAGGGTGCGCTTCTCCCCTCTGATTTTGGAGAGTAGATTGGCCCTGTAGCATGTCCCAAGTGATCCTGGTGACAAGGCAGTCACCTCTGCCCTGACCCAAAGGAAGAAGCTGCAGGGAAGTTTGCCCACTCTTCCAATGCTGCTGTGTTGTTGCACCCTGGGCCAGGCAGTGCTACCCCCTGCTTGTAACCCTTCTTCCCATCCACCCTGTTTACAGCTGAGGTTGCTGCAAGTTTGGGCTCTGTCCAACTGCTCCCTCTGGCCCAGGTGAGGTGGAAAGAGAAAACGTTGTGAGATTCCCACTATCCCAGGGGCTCCAGGTGGCCTCAGCATCAAGGCAAGGAGGTTTGGCATGTGAAGCCAAGAAATACTTGTTACCTCTCCCCGTATTCCTTTCACTGCAGAGGTGGCTTCTGATAAAAGCAGCCATGCAGAGCCCTTAAGATACTGTGGAAAAATACATAATGTGTGATTATGTAAATATAGGAATACAATATAGAAATATATAGAAATAAAACAGGTTGTACAATTATACATGGTACAGTTATAGGTATGGGATAATTTTAGGTCTGTAGATATTTCATGTATATTTTTATGTGGTTTAATCATGTCAGAACCTTGTTACGAACCAGGTTTTGAGACAAGGAAGAGTCTCATATATTTTAAGTCTCTAGTGCTCCTTAACCCAGTCATTGGTCAGATAATTTGGCTGAATATTTCCTTTCCTCCCTGCAGTCCAGGGGGACTCTGGGGGCCCTCTCAACTGCTACAGGGATGGCTGCTGGGAAATGCACGGGATTGTGAGTTATGGGTTAGTTCCCTACTGTAACACCGACCATAAGCCCACAGTCTACACTTCTTGGGCTGGATCTACAGCGTGAGTTGCTTCTGCCTGTGAGGTAACCTGGTGCATCTCCCCTGAAAGCAAGGGATTGCCAGAGGAATGTTTCATTCATTTTTCCTTCAGAGGAGTTTTCTGTTTGTTAAACCATTAGGAGTGGAACTGGGAAATTTGGAGGGGTCTAAAATCAGGATATTTGACTCTACTTTTTGTTGTAGTCAAACAAATGTAAGGAAGGAGCTGCTGCCTTGTGGCTGAAATGCTCTGCTGAGGACCACGGACAAAATTCAAGCCAGGCAGGAACTGGGCTCTGTGGCCAAAAAATTATCGTCACCATTCACCCAGAAAAACCTTGCTGCAGGAAACCACAGGAGGAATTATCTGGATGGGAGATACAGCAAACATAAAGCACCTCTAAAAGTGCAAATCCTGCAATGCTGCACTATCCACCCTCAGCTTTACATCTGGGAATGAACAATGAGCTCTTTTCTCCTGAAATAGTAGCTGGCACTTCCTTTTCCCAAGCACAGGGGATGGTTTTGTGGAAAAGCTTTGGTAAATTGTGGGTTCTGCTGGAAAGAAAGGTGGGGAGAGGTATTTTAAAGCAGTGTGGGGCAGAGAGAGGCCGCTGTGGTCCATAAACCTTTTTGGGTAGGAATAGGTTGTTCGATCAGTCTCCTGGCCCAGCTGGGAACAAGCCCTTCTTCAGAGCATTCCCTGGCATGGAGACTTGCCTTATTCTGCCTCTCTGCTGAATTAATCTGTTTTTTGCCTTCCAGACTACAGAGAATAATAGAGGTTTCTAGAGAAGGATCGCCTGGTGCATGAATAAATGAGATAAGATGAAGTATCTGTGCTCATTAACCCTCCTCTCATCCCTTCTGCACCTCTCTGGGCTATTAACAGCAAGATTTGGCTAATATTGTTGTAATAAAGTGGCAGTGGCCTGTTGGTGTGTTTGCTCAGCCTTAGGCACAAGCTCAGACCCTGTCAGCAGGGAGGGAGGCTCAGGGAATGCCCCAGTCTGTGGCAGTGCCCTTAACCTGGGGCTGGGCAAGGCTGTCGTTTTGGCACCAAACCTGCAGAAAATGGTCATGGTGGACTTTTCTCGTTGAGGGGTTCCTTAGGGATAGCCCCACCAGAGGCAGAGCTGGTCAGGTCGGTGTTTCCAGGTCGGTGGGAGCACAGCAATGTGTGATGCTGCTGGGCATGAGTATAAATGCTCCTTTCCTGATCTGTCCTCACAGCAACCAGCTGGTTGAAGGTTTTGCTTGCAGAACTGGGTTCTCTTCATATTCCCAAACAAGCAGCTTCAATCCATCACTGCTCATGGAGAGAGCATTTGCCTCAAGTGTATCGGCAAACTCAATCCATAGAAAGCATGACCCATCCAACTTATTCTTAAATTCACTCTGTACAGTATGATTTTTTTAAAATTCATTTTTTAAGACTGAGAACATAGAAAAGGGCATTTCTGGAGGGTGCTTTTCTAGGCAGGAAGCAATAAATTCCATGTAAAACAATCTCCTGTGCTGTTAGGTGTGCAGGAGCCAGCTGAGCAAGCCTGTCTGCAGTGCATAATATTTCCAAATATTAGACACACAGCAGGGCTGGTAAATGGAGGGAAGAAGGAAGAGGGGGAGGTGTATGTGCACAATAAAGCAAGATTTATCTTCTGATCAATTTCAAAACCATCGCTTCCCCATCCCTGGAAGAGCTCAAGGCCAGGTTGGATGGGGCTTGGAGCACCCTGGTCGAGTGGAAGGTGTCCCTGCTCATGACAAGGGGGATTGGAGTGAGGTGACCTTTAAGGTCTCTTCCAACCCAAACCATTTTGTGCTTCTGTGAGCTACAGAACCATCCTCTTGGAAAACATAGGGAATCCCACAACCTCCCCTCTCTCCCGTTTTCTGTGTATGAGATGCACATTTACGGATGAAGGATTTCGATTTAGCTCTTCAATAATTTTGAAGCACCTATGTCCTATCTCTCCTACACCCCACACACACCTAGGGCACGGCACTATTTTAGCAAGATCCTCTCTCTTTGGGGAATGCACAATTCTCCTCTCCAGAAGCCACTAGAGGGCATTGGCCAGCCAAGGGAATGTCCCACATGGTTATCACCGACTGCTAAAGGAGTTTTGTGGGCCAAGACTGATAACGTGCCATGTCTCAGCCTTGCACTCTGCCCTCCGTGTTTGCTTGCAGACCCACAGATAAGCAATGACACACAGGAGCTGCTTTTCACCTCTGTTTCCCAGAGCTCTGCTCTGCAAGCAGTTAAATCTTCCTTATTATGGCAAACAAAAATGAAACCAGCAGTGTTTTCTGTAAGGCTTGTGAAGGAGCAAAGTCCTGGCTGTATTTTTGGCTCTCAACTTTATTAGGCTGCACTTGGCAGCGTCTCCTGGGTGCTCAGTAGCTTGGCAGCTCCCCTCTTCTGACGAATTAAAAACCCTTGAATCTCAGTTTTTCCAGCCCTTAATATTACTGAATGGTTCTTGCTCCTTTTAAGAGCGTGTGTGACTTCTGCTGCTGCATCGTAGAATCGCAGAACGGTTTGGATCAGAAGGGATCCTAACGTTTTCATCTAGTTCTAGCCCTGCTGCCAGGGACAGGGACACTTGTGAAAGAGCCTGGCTGTGCTCTGTCCCAGGAATGCCCATTCCAAGAGCACTAAGTAGCCCTGTGTCAGGAGCACACCGGTACCTGAGATCTTGGCCTGGCTGTACTCAAGTTTATCCTTCGAGTTTCAGAAGGAGTTAAAAGGATGGAGATCAAAGGCTTTGAGAAATGGCAGGTTTAAAGGGAGCCTCTCAAACTGCTTCCAAAAATTACTCAGATGCTGAGAAGTGAAGTGTTACTGTGCCTGATGTCTGGCGGCGGGGGGGTCTAACCTTGTGTGCTTGGTGTATGGGAGGATCTGGGGATGTCCCGGGGGTCCCAATTTCTCATCAGCCTCCATCCCTGGCCAGGGCTGAGAAAAGCTGGGAATCACTGCAGATGTTGCTGCTACTGTGACCACACCAGGAATTCAGTGAGTATGCACGTGCCTTGCCACAGCCCAAAACACCACGGCCATGCCCCATTTGTGCCCTGATGTGACAGCAGTGACAGGCTGTCCCTGCTTCCACCCACAGTTGTGCAACCACCCCTGTGGTCTCCACAGGGCATCAGGTGCTTGAAACCTCTGGTCAGAGGCTGCCCTGAAATCCAGGCTGGACATTGGTCCTTTAAATCCTTCCTCCACATAAGCAAGCCCTGGACCTGTTCCTACAACAGCCGGGAGGAGAAACTTCAGGCTATACCCACAGGAGCAGGAGAATCAGGTGCTGGAGACGTACAGCTCTAATTCAGGGTCATTATCACGTCCCCGGTGCCAAGAGCAGTGTTTTCTTTCTGCGTTTTGCTGACAGGAACAGCTTGTGCTGTTCAGCCATGATTTATTGTGGAGGATAAGAGGGAGGCAGGAGCTGGCAGCACACGGGCAGGGCATGTGTGCCTCTCCTGTGCCTCATTTCCCTCTCACTCTCCGAGTGCCTGGCTAGAGCTGCTTGTTCCTCAGCACTGCTGGGCAAAACTCTGATCCCAGGAGCCCACCTTGGAAAGCCTGTGGAAAATGCAGTGCCCCACAGGATTTACTGTGTGGAGATGATACATTTAATAGCAATGTAATATCTAGTGGTACTGGGAAAACATGGCTGGGCACAGTGTTACGATGCTCACAGGGAATGTCCACATCCTCTTCCCCAAAACTGCGTGGTGAGGATGCAGCTGAATCAGGGAATGAAATAGATTTTGGAAAACTGGTGCTTTCCACGTCCTTATGGAGAGCAGAAAAAGGAGAAAACCATGGCAACAGGAGAACTAGCTCCTGGGGGGCTGGTTCTGCCAGGTGTAGGGTGCTCTGGAGAGGTGTAAGGCTGGCTGAAACACTGAGTTGTTTTGGGAGGTAAGGCTGCAGGTGCTGTGAAACGGGGTGGAGAGATCAAATAGAGGGGTCAGTGCCATTAGGGATGTCAGAGATCATTCCATCCCATTATATCCCATCCAATCCTCCTGTGTCAAAGGGGCACAGCTCTCCTGAAGTCCCTTGTCGTCTCACCACCCCCACGGGGATGTCTTCACAGCCTCGAGCACCTCAGCTGGCCCAAAACACAGCAGAGCTTTCAAGCCACTCAGAGCTAAGCTCAGCAACAGGGCCTTCAGCCACACCGTGGCTGCATGGAGATATTCTGGAGCTCCTCATCCAAATCCTACCCTGGCACTGCTGTCCTTTATCAGAATAACCCCCAAAATCTCTGTAGTTGAAATTGTACCACTCCTTCAGCAATCATTCCTTGCTCACTCACAGACAGAAGTGATGGATATTTGGGAGTGTGGCTACAAGGGGCTCTGTTGCCTCCTTACAGCCATTCAGCTTTGATTACCAGAGAGCACTTTGGGAAGCTTTGACTGTGAAAAGCACTTAGGTACCACTAAGTTTTCATCTCTATTTACTCCAAAGTAGTAGCCAAGTATTTATTTCCAGGCAAATGTAACAGATAAGTTTCCTTTGCAGGGGATCTCAGGGGAGCAGGTTCGTTTTGGAGAGAGATCCTTCTACGTTATTCATCCTGTGATATTTTACCCCCAGTGTGTGGCTCATGTGCTCCCCAAGGAATCAGCTGCCCAGATCGTCTCAAGTCTTCCAGCCTCCTCAGCTGGCTGACCTGAAAGTCTTCACAGCCTCTGAGCTTGTGACAGAGTATTTCAGCTCTGCTGGTTGCAGATATTCCCATTTTGGTGGGTTTCATGCAGCTACTGATGTAATGGAGTCAGGCATGTCCAGCACAGGCATTTTGTCCTCATTCAGCTCCCCCAGTCAAAATAGAGGTGCATCCATGAGGGGGTTTTGAGCATTTACCTTCTGGAGATGGTTTCATCCAGCTGAGGATGTGTGTGACAGGCCAGTGAAGTCCCAGGACATCCCCATCTCTCCTCCGAACCCCAGTGGGCCATTTAAGTCTCGTTTTCTTTTACTCTGATATCTTAGTGAGATACGTGGTGCCTCTGGTCCCACAGAGGAGGACAAGCACTGCCCAGGAGCAATTTGGCCGGCTAAGAGGCGGGGAGAAGGAGGCAGCTGCCCAGTAGATGGCAATAGTGCCATTTATTCAGCGGCAGGCTGGGCGGGGCAAAACAAGCGGATGGGAGCATGAGGATTAAGCACACTGAAAATTCCTAATGGTCGTAGCTGTCAATGAGAATCATAGAATCATCTTCTGGTTTGGGTTGGAAGGCACCTTAAAGATTATCCAGTTCCAACCCCCTGCCATGTGCAGGGACACTTTCCACCATCCTAGGTTGCTCCAAACCCTGTCCAGCCTGGCCTTGGACTCTTCCAGGGATGGGGAGTCCAAAACTGCTCTGGGCAGCATCTCACCACCCTCACAGGGAAGAATTTCTTTTCAATATTCAATCCAAACCTGTCCTCTTTCAGTTTAAAGCCATTGTCCCTTTTAATTTTGAAGTCATTGCCCCTTGTCCCATCACTCCATCTTCTTGTCCCAAGTCCCTCTCCAGCTCTCCTGGAGCCCCTTTAGGCCCTGGAAGGGGCTCTAAGCTCTCCCTGGAGCCTTCTTCTCTCCAGGCCAAACACCCCCAGCTCTCCCAGCCTGGCTCCAGAGCAGAGGGTCTCCAGCCCTCTGAGCACCTTCATGGCCTGCTTTGGACATGCTCTAGCAGCTCCATGTCCTGGAAGCAGCAGTTTCTCACAGCCTCTCTGCCAAGAGGAGTTTGCGTTTCCCTTGAAGTGTGAGCCCAGAGAAGCCCTGGAGGAGTCTCCGGGCTGCTTGGAGATGGTCCCTCTGCAAGGTGCTGCTGCTAAAGTCGTGCCCACTCTGCTTTCACAGGGGTGCACCTTGGAAGGGGTTAAACCAGCTGCAGCCCACAGTTTTCCCCGTCCTCGGCAGGGCTGAAACCAGCCGGCTGTCTGCACTCAGAGCCGTCCCAGCCCGGTGACACCCAGCTGGCACTCCCGCCCCGCTTGGCACCAGGCACCAGGGCTGCTCCTTCCCATCCCTGGCAACTGGTGATTCGCTGACCCCAAATAAACCCGGCCGTGCACTCCCCACCTTGCTTAGGGCTCCGCCACCCTCTTGATTTCCATTTATTTTCTCTTTCTTTCCCTGCGCACAGCCACCCCGCCCGCCCTGCTCGCAGCACCCGGAGGCTCAGCATTACTCATCGCCTGCTTTCGTTTGGTTCCGAGGTGCCAGCACGGCTCGGGCTGTGCGTGCAGCCACCAGACTAGAAAGCGTTTTGTCCCCGGGTGGCGGAGCTGCCTCCGGAAAAGGGATGAGTCATTTGGCGACCCGGGGCCGCCGGGGACGGGAACAGGCTGTGACGCCAGGCTCGGTGACTCCAGACCTGGCGCCGTGCGGGAGAGAGTCCCGAGGACTTTTCTCGTCAGGAGCAGCTATAAAATGACGGATGGGATGGACTTTAACTCCGTCAGAGGGGAAAAAAAAAAAAAAAAGGCAAACCAAACCCCAAACCAAACCAAACAAGGCAGGAGCTGCAGGGCAAGGTGAGGGCAGGGGTGTTGGCTCCGCAGCGCTGAGGGCATTTCCATCGGGTCAGATCATGCACGCCAAGGGCTCGTGCTTGCCTTGGAGGCCGGAGATTTGGGGGAAAATCTCTTTTTTTGTCGCTTGTCTGGCTGATAGAAGGAGAAGGGCAAGTTTGTAAAGCGTGTCTGAGCAGCGTGACACTGCAGTGGGGAAGGGTGTCTCAGGTCTTCTGCAGAGGCAATGAAAGCATCCCCGGCGGTGCATTCCTGGGGCTTCGAGACGTGTGTCACTCTAACAGGCACTTCCTCTGCCCATGCCCGTACATTTTCCGTGGAATTCAGCAGAAGTTTGCCAGAGCTGAGGTTTTAACTCGGACCTGGAGGTCAGTGTGACTTTCCCAGGGAAAGGTCACTGCGGAATTCCCCATTATTGGCAAGTTCCCATTTGAGTTTTAGTCTGTCACTGGTATGAGATGGGAAAAAAACCCAAGGTCCTGCACCCGGGTCAGGGCAATCCCAATCCCAATCCCAGTCCCGGGTTTGGTGGAGAATGAATCAAGAGCAGCCCTGGGGAGTAGTACTTGGGAGTGCTGATTGATGAAAGGCTGGACACAATCTGGCAGTGTGCACTGGCAGCCCAGAAAGCCCCAACCACGTCCTGGGCTGCATCCAAAGCAGTGTGCCTAAAGGAGCTGGAGAGGGACTTTGGACAAGGTCATGGAGTGATAGGACAGGGAGGCTGGCTTTAAACTGACAGAGGGCAGGTTTACATTAGATATTATGAGGAAATAAATTACTGTGAGGGTGGTGAGGCCTTGGCACAGGTTTTCCAGAGAAGCTGTGAATGCCCCATCCCTGGAAGTGTTCACGGCCATGCTGGATGAGGCTGAGCAACCTGGTCTAGTGAAAGGCATCAGGAGAGGGGTTGAACACGGTGGTCTCAGAACAATCCCTTCCAACCCAGAGCATTCTAGGATTCTGTGGTTCCCTGTGGGGATACCCATGCCAGAGACTGGTTGATGGGATGCAGCACCTTGGGGCTGTTCCAGCACTGTCCCTTGGGGGTGATGGGTCCTCCAGTGATGATGCCTTGTGCCAGGGCATGACACAAAGTCATCACCGTGAGCCAAAAACCCACCAGAGCTGCAGCTGGAGCTGTATGTTGGGACTATTCCTCTCCCAGTCAGAAAATAGTTATTGTAAAAGGGAATTATAGACATAAACCCTATAAAAGAAAAGAAACCCACGACCAAGCACGTCCTTCTGGGTGGGTAAACAGGCTGGGCTTCACTGCGTGTTGCAGAGCCTCCACAGATGAGCCTCTTTTCAGTATTTCTGCTTTTACAGCTCAGCAAATAATTTGTAACAAATAGTTTATTCAATTAATTGAGCTTCTCTGCTCTGGGGGCAGATGGCAACCTTTAAAAATGGATTCCCAATGGAAAACTAGACAATGGCATTCTTTGGCCAATTTCCCTTGCTTTCAGGTCAATGGCAGTGGTTATGATTTATGCCTGTGCTGACAGCCACAAACCCATGGGAGAGGGGCGCTTTTCCCCATCTAGATTCCTGGGATTTATTCATCTTTTTTCCTTTGTACCATAGGCTGCTTCACATCCTCCCCTCTTCTTTCCGTGCTGTTGCCATGACCAAGAGTATTTTCTCTATTTTTCCCTGGGGGCACAGGACCATGGTGATGCTTCAGTCCAGCTGCATCCTTCCAGGTCCCAGGGGTGCCATGGGGCAATGAGAAATGGTTTGTAACCCATGAGGGAAAGTGGTTTCCAAGGTTTCCCAAGATTTCTCCTTGGTGATGTGGATGCTGCCATGGCTGTTGTCTATTCCATCATCTCTTAGAGACGAGCAGCCACCATCCACAAGCTCGAAAAGTTTGGGAACGCCACATCCCATGCACTGATTTTTACTTTATTTAGGGAAAAGAGAAAAGGTTATTGCATCACACAAAGGACATGGGAGAAGACACTGCCGTATTCAAACAAAATTCTTTTATTGAAAGTGTAATGGAAATTTCTTCATATTGCTTTGATGAAATGAGAGACAGCAGCTGTAGACAAATATGCTTTTTTTTATAAACAAATGCAAATGGATAAGGTAAAAATAAAGCTTTTTTTTTTTAACTTGTACCTTTAAGCAACGTAATCACAATATATACACAAAGAAAGCTAAAATAAAGCTATGTTGAAACCAAAGAGTTCCAACCAATACATTAGATAATTACAGATTGTGTCAATAAATACCCAGTTTTTAAACTGTTTAACAGGCAACTTTTTACACAGATTCCGAGAAGAAAAAAAAAATTATATATTTACAATTCAGTGCCCTGGGGAAAAAAAAAAAAAAAAGAGAAAAACAAAATCTTTTTTTTTTCCTTTTTGGCACCAACACAAATAAAAAGAATAAATTACTGAAAAAAAAGAATCCACAAAGGCAGGAGTCAATCCCAATCATTCATCAAAAAAAAAGTGTGGGTATATATATATACATATATAAAATATAGGCATATATTTTATATATATAAATATATATATATATGCAGAGAAACCTAGGAATGTTAAAAAATATATTAGTGCCAATAAATACAGAATGGTACCAGACTTTCAGCTGTCAGTATTTTTGATGCAGTCTGAAGGATAAGGNCTTCCAAGTTGACCGGCTCAATACCAGAGAAGTTGTACAATTAAATAGCAACAATAAGGATTAAAAAAAAACCCCAAGCAACCCACGTTTCGTACGCCAGGAGTTTCCTAAATTGCCGGCAGGTTTGCAGTGAGGCACCTGTCGATGAGCAGGTATCCAAGAGCACCATCCCTGTGGTTGGGGATAGAAACAGTTCAGCCAATAGAAAAAAATCCTCAAATCCACGTTTTGGGGTTGTTTCTCTTGTCTGTGTGTCTCTGCACCCCCAGAAGTTCCTTCCCTCCAGCTGCTCCCAGGGCAGTGGGGCTAGGACACCAGAACTGTCTCCTCCTCCTGTGCTGGTAATGCCAGGAATCACTCCCATCACCAAATTTTCCAAGGGGGAATTTAAAGCCGGTAGGTTTTAAATCCGTTTTGCTTTTTCCATACCACTGGTGTAGGCACTTAGTGTATCACTGATGCTCAGATTTTTTATCCAGTTACATCTCATGGCCAAATAGTGTCATGTTCTCAGACTGACTGAAATAGCAACTGGCCAAGGCAGCCTCCAGCATCCTTCCTAAACACGATGATTTATCTCATTTTAAAAACCAAAAGCCTTCAGTTTTTCAGCTTGGTCTTCAGGTGTTGTTCTTCCTTCCCTCAAAAACTGTACTCGCAGGATAAATAACCCAATAAAATTCATATTCATCTCTTTTGCTTGAATGACCCGACTCGCCTATGTAAAATAACAGTACAGTCAGCGTGACCCACTGGATTTTGGAGCTGCAAGATCCTCAGTGCTGGGGAGTCCTAAGGAGCACTTGCTGAGGAGCTTGAGCACAGCGTTGCTGTTTTGGCTTTGCTCTCCCAAAGCCCCCCACGAGGGCTGCCAAAGTCCTTATGGTTACACCTCCCCACCGCTGCTGACAGTTCCTCTGCACATTCAGGCACCATAACTGATAGGGAAAGATCTCATGGCCAAATCCTCACGAAATTAAATAAATTATAAAATTATTTACACGAAGGGGTTGGGTTTTGTTTCGAGCTAGTTCATGTTATTTCTTAAATAGTTGAAGGATTTGCTTGCTTTGCTTTCCACAGCGCTACTATGGAGACCAGACACCATTCTCATGTCTACAACAAGGCTGGGAGAAACCAAGGGATGTTGCATGAACTCTTCCCTCGTCCCTCCCCTCCCACCCACTTCTGTTCAGCGTTTTTAGAAATGTGAAGTGAAGACCAAACAGCCAACATCATTTGGACTCAGAAAAACCAGGGTCATCTTCCTCTTGAAGACCTTATTGCCCTTCCAGGCCATTGACAAACCACAGTGCTATTCACGTACTACAGGTAGAAAATAAATAAATACAGATATATTATGCAAAAAAATATGATTGTACACATAATACATCTGAGGTATTACCAATTTAAATAAGATTTCATGCTAGTTCAAGCTTCAGTGGCTAGTTAAATTCTGGAATTTGCAATAAATAGATGAAGAATGATTATGTATATAGTGTATGGATCTCTTCTGTAAACCTCGTCAGATTTAAACGTAAGAGTGTGTTGGGCCGACTCTTACGCAAACCACAAATTTTCACAATAAATACAGCTTCAAAAAGTTGCCTTAAAAAGTTCCTGCAACACTGACACGTTTCTAGAAGGGGCTGTATGGACGACTGGCAACGTTAGCGAGGAGTATTTCTCAACAGGTCTTTTCATACAAAACACAAGGAAATTCTTAGGTGAAAGTCTTTTCCCCTCCCTCCCCTCCCCACCCCATCATGAAAGTTTAGAAATTTTTGCACAAACAGCGAGAGAACTGATTGTAGCTGCAGTATGTCAAAACGTCCACGTTCTATAAAGACCAAAAATAGTTCATTTGCTTAGAAAGTCTTCTGCTGTTGCTGTTTTTTCCTCCTTATATTTGAGTAGCTCATCATCCTTTCAGTGAAAGTTTGCCTGTCCAACTGTTCCTGTTTTCCTTTCGGCACCAGCCCTTGCCCGAGCCACGTGGGTGTTTCACACTTTCACTGTCTCCATCAGCGATGACTTGATGGCATCCTCCAAAAGTTGATTGTCTGTGAAAGGGGCTGGGGTTTCAGGGACGGATTCGGACAAACCAATGAGGGACTCCAAGAAACAGGAGCCCTGATCTCCGGCTTGCGGGAAGCCAGGGAAATTAGGCAACTGAAACTGTAACGCTGAGAAGTTATCCAGGTTCTCATACTCCTTTAAGGAGTTGTAAAGGGGTCCCAAGTTATAGTCCGAGAAGGACTGGAAGAAATCCAGGGAATCGGAGGAAAGGCTGAGGTCGGCGTAGCTCTTGGAGCAGGGCTCAGTGGAGGATGAGGCGCAGCAGGACAGTCCATCGCACCTCACGTGGGCTGCATCCTCCAGCAAACCCCCGCTGTCCTGGTTGGCATTCTCATCCAGGCACTCCGAGAGGTGGGACAAGTGGCCAGGGACAGGCTTGGCCTCACTGCCATGGTCCTCAATGAAGAAGTCGGTGGGGTGGAAGCAGCTGAGGTCATCCTGGCCACGCCCGCTCTCCTCCTCGGCATCCGAGTCGTTGAAGTGGAGGATTCGCGCCAAGCCGTCGTCGTCCACGTCCGACTGGGATTTGTCAGAGGGGAGGCTCTCGTAGGGCTCCTCCAGGTCCTCGCTGGGGTGGGAGGAGATGGAGGAGTCTGTCATGTCGCTGCTGCAGCTGTTCTCCCCCAGGGCCTCCAGGTCAGGGCTGAACTGGAAGGCAGGTGCCAGCGGCACCGCACGCTCCTCCAAGGAGCCCTTCCCTGCCGCGCATCCCAGCGGCGGGAGCCGCTCCCTGAACGGGGGCTCAGCCTCCGCCACCTTCTCGCTGCTCTGCTGCTGCTTCTCCAGCTCCAGCTTCATGATGGTGTGGATGAAATGTGTCTGCACGCGGGCCTGGTTGAACTCGATCCTGCCCTCGGTGTTGCCACAGCCGTCCTTGGTGCAGCCGCAGGGGAAGGAGGTGTGATCCATCTGGCACAGGGAGAAGCAGAGGGGGAGGATTAGGATTGAACCTGGCAGCACAAAACCAAAACTGCCCGTGACTCGTCTGCCCTGAGAAATCAAGAGGCAGCTGAGGGGTTTAAAAGAAGGAAAAAAAAAAAAAAAAAAAAAGACACTGCTCTTTTGAAAAGGTGTCATAAAAAGCTGGATTTCAGTACAAGTGAAGGAAATCAAAAGATTCTAAAAAGAAAAAAGCAAAATATAATAGTCCAAAAGGAGACACAAAGGGGCAAAAGTGAGTTTTTTCTTTATTGCTATTTAATTATCTCACTATCTGATCTGCAGCAGCCACTAGAGGGGGGCTGTGACACACACATGGAGCACCCGTGTGCACCCACCTCCGCCACCCCCAGCCTCCAAACACAGCACGGAGGGAGCGAGTGGCGCCCAGAATAGGGAATGAGGCTCCCCAAATACAGCTCGGCAGGGACCCGCAAAAAATACTCTGAAAAATACAACTCTCTAATGGAATACTGAGGGATTATCCCACTGTGCAGGTGGCCTGCACAGCTCTCTGTGGGCTGACGCTCAGCTGACACTCCCACGCTCGCCTGAGCGTGCTGGGATTTGTGACACACACCAAAAGAAAAAAGAATTAAAAATAAAACCTGGGGGAGGGGAAGAAAGCACAGCCTTGTGTGAGGAGCTAGAAGCTCTTTCTTGCTGACATTCCCACGTGGCCCACCACCAACAGGAGATCAAGCAGGTATGGGTCTCGTGGGGATGCAGAGTAGGGACATTCTCACTGCAGGCTCTGGCAGTGTGGGAATGGCTGCAGGTGTGATTTGGGAAGAGGACACTTTCGAGCTGAGTCTGCCTTGCAGCCTGAGGGATGCTACAAGATCTTTCCTCGCCTCCAAGCACAGGTGGGAGCAGACGGATTTACAGGCTGCCCCAACTTTGTCCCCCTGCTCTAACACACAGCTACAGCTGTGGTGTCCCCCCGTGCCCAGGGGTGAGGGCAGTACCTGGCATTTAATGCCTGCCAAGCTGCAGCTGCAGGTCTCGGGGTCGCAGACCTCGCGGCAGTCGCAGCCACAGTCCTCCCGGGACAGGCGGATGTTGTGCAGCTCCCGCTTCTCCTCCTTGTCGATCTTCTTCACCCCCACGGCCTTCAGCAGAGCGCGCCTCTTCTTGGCAGGGTAGGGCTGCAGGAAGAAGCCGTCCTCCAGGTCCACGTTGCTGACGTCGATGTCGTCGTCCGAGATGTCCTCGATGGTGAGCTGGTTGGCCTCTTCCGACTCCTTCGTGCCATTCATGGTGAGCTGAGGGCAAAATATGGACAAAGCATTAGGGGCTTGTTTGGGACTCAGAGCCATTGGAACCCCCAGCTCAGGGGAAATAAGAAAAGAATGACCTCTCCTCCGTGGTGGCCAACCTCAGGATCAACATCTGGGTCAGAACCCACAAAGACCTGGCATCTGACTGGGGCTGTGTCATGGGATATCAAGTATCTAAATCAGAAACGAAAAGACTTTGGGAGATGCCAAGAGGGTTCTCAAGTGGACCCCAGAATGGAGAGATACTACCAAAAGAGCAAAAACATCTTCAGCATCATTTCTATCCCTTTTCAAAGGTGGAGAACTAAATGAAAATCCCCCAGCAGAGCCTGTGTTTCTTGGAGACCCAAAGTCAGAGCTAAGGATCAATGCCCCAGGTCTCAGAAGCTCTTACTAAAAACTGGCCAATTAACTAACAACATCCACCAGTTCCTCATCAAACCAGCCCCACGCTCCTACTCACTTTCCATTTCAATGCTTCCAACTTCTCCTCTTTTAATTTCTCTTCGAGTTTGCCCCGACGGATGTTTTCCTGCTCCTTTGAAAACTCTGCCAGCGTGAACTGCCGGGAGGAGCTGTGTTTGCTCACCATCCCCAGGGTACAGCCCCCACGGCTAGGCACGCTCGTGAAGCCCTGGCAGCGTGGGAAGTAAAACACAGTGACCCGGTCAAACTCCACATTGTTCTTCTTTAGTCGCTTGGATTTCTTCAGGATGGACGTGGCTAAAAGGGGGAGAATTAAAAATTTTTTAAAAAAAGGCACGAGGTCAGTGCTGCCATGCTGCAGATGGAAGAGAAACACTACAAACAGGGAGGGCTTGCAATTAGTCTCTCAACAGGGACACGATGGGACAAGGCTACAACATTGCTTGGTGGTGTTTTAGGAGCTAACACTTCAAAGGTGGGATGAGGATGGAGAGGAAGCTAAGGCAAGCTGCACTGCATTGGAGTCACCAATGAGATTCACCCTACGAGGCAGCTGCTGCTTCTCCCTCCCGCTTGACTTCCCCCAGGGAACATCCATTTGCTTATTCTTCACGTGTGACAGAGCATAATGAACAAGCAGCCAGCCATCCTACACGTTTGTGTCTCTAAATCCACTCTGCCCCATGCTCAGGAGCCCCTGGTCTGCTCCCGGCGTGCCAGGACATTGGCATTTCCAGTGCTGCACGGCTCCAGCTTTTGTGGCAGGGCAGAAAACAGCCCAAACGGCTGCTTTTTCTGGTACTTCCTTTCACCATCCACTGGGAGGAACTCTGAATCTATGGTTTATTCTCCAGAGACTCATTTGAGAGCAGCTGCAAAGATGTTAATCTTTGTGCAGGTGATCCCTGGGTAAACATGGCAATACATGACTCTGGTTTATCTTAAACTGCTGAAACATGCTACACACCATTTACAGCAGAGCCCCTCCAGAGATACCTGGCCCCGCACATCTGCACGTGCAAACACAGCAGATGGAGGAGGATTAATTAGTCAGGGCAGGTTCAGAGCCAGTGAGTTTCCACGAGCGTGGCTGGCCAAGAAACTAAAGTGAGACACAGCAGTCCTGGGTTACAGAACTGTGTGAGTGTGGCAGGAATGAGAGCCAGCTACACCCAAATTTGTGGTGGGGAGGTATTTCTGGTCCCATTCCCTGCTGGTGCATGGGTGCTTTGGTTGCCTCCATGGAAAAAAAATAAGCCAGAAAGGATGGGTGACTCCTGCAGAGCTGGGAGCAAGTCCTGCTCCTCTGGTGGCAGAGTCACAGGCAGCCCCTACAGGCAGGTCCCTTGGTGGGACCCAAGGAAAGGACTGCAAGAACCCGAGGGGCTCAGCTGGTTTGGTGGGCCCCAAGGGCTGTGAAAGTGCAAGAGTGGACAGTTAACTGCACCCACATTTCACAGGTCTCACTTGCCAAAACACAGTGTTTCAGTTTCATGTGAAAAAAAAAAAAAGAAAAAAGAAGTGTTCACCCAGCTGTGTCAGCAGCTTCTGCTCAATAGCTGGGGTTCACACTGGGCCCTGCAGTCACTCTGATCATATCTCTGCACTGTGCGTTGCATTTTCACAATAACCTTGACTCAATCTCCTAAAACACGAGCTCTTTATCAGAAGGCAAGTTAACCACCACGATCATCTATCGGCCGAGCTGCTGCACTTTGGCATTTGCTTCTCTCTCCCTGCACCCCTCCTCCGAAATTGTTTTCCCATTCCTGACCCTTTTCCAATTGAGCCAGAGAATACAAAAAGTTCATTGTTTTGTCACAAAACCTGGGAAGACAAGCAAGAATGAGACTCTTTATTATTACAAGACTTCTAAAGCCTTTTCAGACCACTGCGTGTTTGTGTATGTCTGCTAAGTGGACCTTAACTGCTATATACAGTGGGTGTTCAGTATAATTTACTAGGTTGGACTATTTCTCCTCCATGAAGATGTTCCTCTATTGTACTTTTTATTTTTCCCTTCACATGGCAGATAAAGGGCTTTACAACACTGCCTTCTGTGTGTTTTCCTAAAAGCTCTCAAAACTTACATTTCTGGGAAAACAAAATAGCTTTTATCTGTACTAGCAGTGGAGGCAATGTCAAACGTGTCATGTTCTTTGGCAAAGCACCCAATTTACGTAGGAAACAAGTTCTGAAATGGTAATTACGCTACTGGTTAATCATTTTTTAAAAAGCAGCATTACAGGCCTTCGCTGTCTGATTAGTTTCTGCCTGTGAAACAGCTTGACAGGGAATTGAGGGTTGGTGGGATGGTCCTGCAGCAGGGGCTTGGAGGCACCCACATGCCTCTGCACACCCACGTCCTTGGGTTTCCGTGCCTGGAAACCTGGACTTCAGCAAAACTATTCTAAAGGAATAATAAATACTGGAAGGAAGGGCTGAGGAAGACCACTGTGAGGAGGCTGGATGGTTATAAACTGGTATCATGACAGGTAGCTGGCATCACAGCCACTTCTACCCACAAGGGTGTGCTCCAAGGGGGTCTCTGTGGTGATGACCCAACACCACCCTATAAAAAACCCATGCAGAGGCATGGCTGATCCTGGGAAAGCCAGAGGTACTCACGGGTGAAGATGGATGTTAAGGCAGAGCTGGGCTTGGGCTCTCCACGGGAATTCTCCTCATCAGTGTCCCAGCCTGAGGATGCTGAGGAGGAGAGGGGGGAGCAGGAGGAGGAGGAGCAGTAGGTGCTGTCATCCCCCAGCTCTTCGTACTTCCTTTTCAACACTCCGCTCATGGTGACGCCGTTTTTGTCATATAACTGGAAAACAAAGGAGAAAAGCAAAATGAAGCCAAGGAAATACTGGCAGTTTCTGGTGATGAGCAGGACAGCTGTAACCCCCAGCAAAGCTTCCCCATCAGATCCATTTGGCCAGGCAGATGTGATTCCCAAAAAGTGCTCCCCCCGAGACACCTCACCTTACTACGCTCGCTGTGCACACCTGTGAATTTCTCTCCCATTTGACAACACTGCAGAAAAACTATCCCAGGCAACAAACTGTCCAGAAACCAATTCAATCAACACAAATGTTATCAAACAGTAAGTATTACATTTTGCTTACTAATTCTTTTATGCTCACTCCTCACCCAGATCGCTTTCCATGCATTTACAGCTTTAACGTCTTGCTAATTACAAAAATAAGCCAGTTTGCAGAAAACAATCTGTTGGCATGATTTACTTGCTACAGCCCCCCGGGGAAACAGACTTATTAAATGAAGCACTGAAATACAAATATATCAACTGTGAAGAACAGCCCTTCTCCTCACGGTGCCTTTCATAGTCAGTCCCCCATTCAATAAGCTATTCTTGTTTAGGCTGGGTTATGTATCAAGCATAGTAGCAATTAAAAACAACGCAGCTAATTAAAAACAAAGGAGCTCTGTACTTGCCTAGATTCCTAAATTTCCTGCGTGCTTTGCCCCTGCTCATCTTAACAGGAAAAAAATAAAAGAAAAGCCAAAAATAACTGCGTTGCATCTTTTAAACTTTGCTTTTACAAAGTTTGTGCAAATTCAGGAGACAAAAAAAGCCACAAAAGCTGCAGACTTTGCCCACAGTAGGTTTGGACAACGCTCTCAAGCACAGGGTGGGATTCTTGGGGTGGTCCTGTGCAGGGCCAGGAGGTGGGACTTGATGATCTTTGTGGCTCCCTTCAACTTAAGATACTCTATTATTCTAACGGGTATCAGCACCCACCCAGCCTGGGATGCTCCTGCACTGATGGTGGATCATTCCACCTTTTAGACCCTGGCAACACCACCCCAGCTGCCCCTGCAGCAGCCACTGCCAGCTTACTTTGGAGCCAGTGAGCCATCCCCAGAGCTGAGAGCCAGGCTGCTGCTAGAGGGGTGACTTGCTCTGACCCCATCCCACCAGGCTGTATGGCACAACCAATATGGGAGAGATTCAGCCCCAGCCCAGGAACTCCTCCCAGCAAGGAGGGGAGAGCCCCAGCCACCCCATAATACCCAAAAGCTAAAGCATCCCTAGAATTTGGATAATGCTGGGACAGTAGAGAGCCCTGGGATGGTGACAGTGCAGATATGGGGGTGCCGGACACCCAGTCCACATCCCCTCCCACCACACAAACTTCTCCACCGGCCAGATTAATTCTTTGCAACCCAAACACTTTCTCACTCCTCTTTGCATGTCTGAAGTTAATTTAAGTCTCTGAAAAAGAAAAAAAAAGAAAAAAAAAGCAACAAACCAAACACTAAACCTGCCCTTCTGACAGCCCTGAGGAGGCAGCACAGACACCACACCAGTTTCAGAACCTCCCCACGATGGGATTTTCAGTGTCCCGACGGCACCGTGCAGTATCACGTTGCAGGACAGGAGCACACACAGTTCCTTCCAAGCCCTGCACCAACCCTCCCTTGATTATGTTTACCGCCAGCTTCCCAGGAGACAATAGTCACCTAAAAGGTCAAAAAAGTCCCTGGATGAAGCACTTCCCTGGCCTGGAGAAGTTAATAATTTGCTGCAAGGCACGCTCACAGGGCCAGTAGATCCCCCATAGCCCCCTGAACCTGGGGAGAAGTGATCCCTCCATCCCTCCTCCTCCTCCTCCTCAGCAGACCTGGAGCTGCAGGTGGTTTTGCCACAGAGGGGTTGCTGTTTTTTTGGCCTTAATCCAAAATAGATGCAGAGAAGGTGGATTTGGCCACCCTCCAGTCCCAGCAGCACATGTCCTACCCGACACCTGGCTTAACCCCTTTCCTGCCTGCTCCACGGCAAAGCTGAGCTCACAGGCAGCCACAAAACAGCGAATAACAAACCTTTTATTTGCATTATTTTTGTGCACGTGCCTCCTGCTCTGTCTTATGTTTGCTCTAAGAAACAACCAGGAGCAAAGGAACTCTCCAAATCCATGGCAGGGGCCCGAACCAAAGCCTAGGCTGCAGCCAGGGGTTTGCAGACCCCACTGTCCACCCAGAACAGGCAAAAACTTCGCAAAAAAAAATCCCACATGTGGCTTGAAAGAGCATCAGATCCTGCTGCAGAGAGAATGCTCCAAAGGACAGTGAGGGATGACAGTGAGGGATGCCACTACAGCCAAGGGAGGGAGGAACCAGCTCCCCAAAATGCCTGTAGGACACGTGCCCAACAGCAAACACCTTCAGAGATGCGATGCCGACCACATCCAAGTCTCGTGGGAGACACCGGAGGGTGCTGGAGCAGCCAAGGTCATGCTGCTGAGACAGGGATAACTCCCAGGCCTGGACCAAAGATGCAGCAGCCCTGAAGCTCAGGTCACCTGCCAACCCGACAGCCCATCAGGGGCCGCACCACATCCCCCCAAACCACCCCACAGGGGAAACCAGAGCGCTCTCCTCCAGCCAGAGAACCGAGCTGCACAAACACCAAGCTGGAGCCAAGGCAAGCTGTGCATAAGATGGTGCAATTCTATTTATTTATTTTTTAAATACTACCATCAGCCAGGAGGATGAAGGGAGGTGTGTGCAGCTCCCCATCTATGAGAATGAGCCAAGTGGATAGGGAAAAACCCCACTTTTGGCACGATGTCTTCTTCAAGACACCTATTGTTTTGTTAATGCAAAGTAGGTGTTGTGCAAACAGGATTCCCAGCTAATGGGAAAAAGCTGATGAACCTGCTGCCCACCAGCCAAAATACATTAATTTTCCCCCATTACACCTTCCCCCTCATTGCTGATTTATGGCTGTGACGTTTTCCAAGTCAAGTTTTCAAATCCTTCTCAGGAGCGATGTAGTGGAGCTGCACCCATCGATGTCTGCCTCTATCCTACCCTAAAAAATCCTCCAGATGGGCATTTTACTGTCAAAGCCAGCATGATCCTCTGCTCCCCTCCTCGCCCTGGCATGTGGGGACAGAATTCACACCAGCAGTTTGGATGCTGCCCTTAAAGCCATGGCCACTGGCCACTCAGCCAAAAAAGCCCAGAGGCCCATTCACACAAAATGACAATATTTTAATTGCAGTAATTTTGCAAGGAACCTTAAACCCACAGCAGTGTCTTACAAGCAAGTCCCAAAAATGTCCACAGCAGCATGGAAAAAATAAATATCTATATCTGAGCTTGCCACTGCAAATCTCTGCAGGTACCACCGAGTGCAGGGTTTTACCACCCTCTCCTTCTCTCTTTATTTTTTTTTACATAACCTGAAATAAAATAATCCTATCTTCCTTTCAGTTGCCAAAAAAGACATTCTGTTCTTGGCTAAGACTTCTTACTCATCTATTTTACTGAAAACAGCTTTTGGAACAAGTACATAATGCAATGGATCAAACCCGCAGGAATTCCTCTCTGGCACCAGAACTCCCACTATCCTGGGAATACTTTCTAACAAATATTTAGCCCAGATGTGCATTCCTTTCTTTCTCTCTCCCTCCTTTTTTTTTTTTTTTTTTTTAAATTAATGCGNGGGGGGAAGGGAATCAAATCTGCAAAGTCCCATTTCTGGCGCCCAGCAAGTCGCAGGGTAAAGCCCTAACACACTGGAATGCAAGGAATTAATGTTTTAACTATCCTCCTCTTGGACGACGTCTCAACAGTAAATATTTCGAGTAATTTAGATTTAAGAAGGTTTGGCATTTGTTTAGCCAAGTGCAGGGGAAGGCAACTAAAAAACCCCTACCAGTGTCCAGTCTCCAGGAGACTGCACAAAGAGGCATCGTGGCTTTGGGCAGAATTACGAGGAGAAGATGTTTCAGTGTTGTATTTTGGGGCTGTAGATGTGCTTTGAAGCGTCAGGCGATCGCAGCAGTGCAAGCAAAGCAAAGGAAACTCCTCACAGCGAGTCCAGCAGCTGCCTTTGCTTGTGCCACAATTCCCATGGTATCGCAGGAGAGCACCCAGGAGCAAGAATATTTCAAATTTTAGGGGTTCTGTCGGTGGAGAATCCTAAAGAATGGAAGGATCCCGAATCTGCGCATGAGTTATTGAAAGCAAAGTTTCTTTCACCCAGTGATTTGGGGAGCACCAAGAAAACAACAATGCCTCTAACCCCCCAGAACTCAGCACAATGCACTAAAAGTATTTGTTTTCCAGTGACTTTTTGAGCAGGTTTTCTGCCTTTAAAGCTCAGCCGCCTGCCTGCAGCCTGCAGGAAGACAAAGTGGCTTCATCCCAGGACACCAAGGTGGACTCCTCGCAGCACACCGGGACGAGGGCTCGGGTGCTGGGAGCGAGTTAAGGACTGTGAGTCAGAGCGGCTCCCGCTCCCTCCCCCAGAGCCGCAGTGGCTGTGCAGGTCTAGCAGGAGTAAATATTAGTTTAAAAAACACCACCGCATATTTTAGGCAGGTACGGCTCCGAAGGCAGCTCGCGGAGCAGAGCTGGGGGAGTTGCTGGGGTTGGTGTTGGTTTGTACGCTGCCGTTTATTGTGGGTAAAGAGACCTCGCTGTGAGAATCACCAAGAAGTGCAGGGGAGCTGAGCTTCCCGCTCAGCTATCCCAGAAATCTGATGTCTAACAGCAGTGGTGATCCCAGTAACACCTCTGGGTTATTTAATAATCACCACACTATCAGCACTGATTCATTGCTCGATCATTTAACTATTTTAATTCTTTGCATATTTACTTAAGTGGTTTCCCCTGTGCCGCCGTGACAGCCTCCCGATGACAACACTTCCCAGTTTCGGAGCTGACTGGAGCCAAGGGGAGCAGGATGATCCCACCAGGACCCTCCAGGGGACAGTCCCACGCGTGTTCCCAGCCACATAAAGCTGTGCTTTCCAGTTCAGACCAGATTATTTTCACCCAGCTGGGTCTAAGGTTTCATAACCTTGCTCCAGTTAAAAATAGCCTCTGCCTACTATGCAACAGCAAAACCCAAAGTACGTCGTGCTGCGGACTGGGAGCATGAATCAGTCCGTAGCACCACGAGTTTATTCTCCTGTCAGAGACTGAACAGGCAAAATACCTTCCCCGGAAAGAGCAGCAGAAGTGTTTACTCCCTCTCTTGATTTTTGGAAGGCCACAAAGGAAAAAAAAAAAAAAAAAAAAATTGTCAGATTTTTCTACCAAGCCCTTACTTCCTGCTGACAGCTTGAAAGGTAAGTAAGAAATTTTAGCAAATGCATTAAAGGTTATCTGGCACGGCCCAAAATGAAAGGAGAGTCGGAAGTGCTCAGCGCAGATTGTGCTGTAACAAACAGGAAAACAGCGAAGTGTGCTTTGTCTAGGAAAATCCTCTATTTGATCACACCTCATGAATAATTCACACCAGGTTTCCATATTTGTCCTCCTGTAGGTACACGCTGTGCGTTACCTTCCCTGCTATATATACGCACGCATTTCCTGCGCTGAATTATTAAAGGCTTTGCCGGGAGCTGCGGAGTCTCTCCGGGAGGAGAACAAACCCAACCATCCTGAAAATAACCCCGCCCCCCACCCCACACACACACCTTGACGGGCTACATCTGCAAACTGCTCAGCAGAGGAAAACTAAAATAATTTTCGTGGAAAAATAAAGTAATAAAATAAAATAATAACTGGCCATCAATTCCTCGTAACAAATGACAAGACTTAACCTGGCAGTGCTGGGTTAAGGGTTGGACTCGGAGATCTTAGAGGGCTTTTCCAGCCTTAAGGATTCCCTCATTCTGCGACTTCGAGGTTTGTAAACGGCCGTGAGGGTTTTCTCTCCATCCATCCCGCCCAGGCGTTGGCATTCCAGGCGTTTGTAAGGCTGAGCTGCTTTAGGAAAGGGCTGTCCCTGTGTGTCAGCCTCTTCCTACAGCGACATTATGTAACTCGGAGGTGACAGACACTTCTGAGGATGCCGGGGGTAGAGGAGGGAGGGGCGCCGCAGGCAAAAAAAAATTATAAAAACCTGAGAAAACTTAGTAGTTGGGGGCGGGGAGAGGGGGGTATCCTTTTTTTAAATCTCCTTTTTTTCAGGTGGGCTGTAAAAGCCGCGATGTTTTATTTCGGGAGGCGGGGGGTGCCCCGCTCCGTCTGTCCGCCCGTCGGTCCCTCCGTGCGCCCGTCGGTAGGTGTTGCTGTAGCGACGGGAAAGCATCCCCAGCCGGGCGCATTTGGGGAAGAGCGAGCCGGCAGGGCTCCCCCCGCCCCCCCAACCTTTCTCTCAACATCAAAAAATTGGAACCGCGGCCGTGGGGATGGAGCGGAGCCTGGACTTACCAAGGCGGGGGTGAGAGGGGAACTCTGCGCTACTCCTAATAAATACTATAAAGGTGTTCCGGTGTCCGCACAGCACAGCCGATGGGAAAGTGCGGGGGCGCGGGTCGGGGGCGCAGCAAACCCTCACCCGTTCCCCCAGGGAACGCAGTCCCGCTGCCCCGGCGGGTCCCGGAGCTTCCCGGTGGCTCAGCCCCAGCCGCAGCCCCGCCGGGCTCCGCTCGCCCGCGGGCAGGAGCAGCGCGGCCAGACGGCGCCGGGGCGGCGCGACCGCCGGGAACGGGCGGCGGGCACCGGCAGCGACCCCCGGCCG
>VZRR01006123.1:155231-258657 GCA_013398015.1 Oreocharis arfaki
GCCTGGCTCGGCGCCTCCCGCTCCGCTGCCGGGGCCGGGCCGGGCTGCGCCGCCCCGCGCTGCCCTTTTCCGTCAGTGGAAAACTCCGGGCTCTGACGCAGGCGGTGACAGGAGCGGGGCCGGCCGGCCCGCCCGGCTTCCTGCCCCCGCCGGGCGGGGCGCTGAGTCAGGAGCAGCGGGAGGCACCGCCCCGCATCCCTCCGCACCGCCCCGCATCTCTCCGCACCGCCCCGCTCCGCTCCGGACCGCCCCCCGCACCGCTGCGGGTCCCACGGGGGAGCTGTGTCCCACAAGGGGTTGAGGAGCCGCAGGGACAGGTCATACCCCAAGGTAGATTTGAGTACCACAGACAGCTGAGAACCCCAAAATGGATTTGGGTTCCACGGGGGAGCTGTGTCCCACAATGGGCTGGGGAGCCACAGGCACAGCGTGGACCTCAAAATGGGTCTGAATGCCACCGGGGGCTGGGGACCCCAAATGGATTTAGGTCCCAGAGAGGGGTGTCTATACTGCAAGGGACTGGGGAGCCACAGGTATTGTTTGGACCCCAAAGTGGCCATGGGACGCTGGATTTGAGTCCCATGGGGAAGCTGTGTCTCACAAGGAGCTGGGGAACCACAGGCATGGCATGGACCTCAAAACACATTTGGGCACACAGGAGTCTGGGGACCCTGAAGCAAGAGGGTGTTGGCTGCTTCAAGGACTTCAGAGCCCACGAGGGGTTGTGAATCCACAGGGAAAACGTGGACCGCAGAACAGATTTGGGCTCCATAGGGCCTTAGAAAGGGTTGAACACCTGCATGGCAAAGATTGGATCCCAAAATGGATTGAGGCACCACGGGGGGCTGGGGACTCCCAAGTAGGCTGGGAACCTAAAAGGGATTTGGACCTTTCAAAGGGTTAAGGTCCCTGCAAAAGTTTGGGTTTTGAGACCCATGGGCACAACCTGGACTACAGAATGTATTTAAATACCACAGGGGGCTTGGGAACCTGAAGCAGGTGTGAACCCTGAAAGGGGATTAGGTGCTTCAAGGGTTTTGGAGCCCACGAAGGGCTGGGTAGCCACAGGCAAAACCTGGACCCTGACACACATTTGGGTCCCACAGGGGGTTTGAGCCATGCAAAGGTTTGGTGACCCACAGCAAAGGTTAGACTCCAAAGAGGTTTGAGTCCCATGGGGAGCTTGGGCCCCACAAGTAGGCTTGGGCTCTGAAAGGGATTTGGACCCCACAAATGGCTTGGATCTCTGCCTGTGATTTGGGACCCACAGATACAACTTGGGACCCCAGAATGGAGGAGGCTGTTTCCAGGGGCTTGAATCCCACAAGGAGCTGGGGACTCACAGGCAAAGCTCAGACCCCAAAATAGATTTTGGGCATCACAGGAGCTTTGAACTCCGCAGTGGTTTGGGACCCACAAGCAGACTTGGCCCCTGGAAAATGTCTGGACCCCACAGATGAATGGGGACCGACAGGCAAGGCTTGGATCCCAGAACAGATTTGACACCACAGGTAATTTGGGACCCATGAGCAAAGCTTGGAGCCTGGAACAAATCCTCATAGGATGGTTGGTCCCACAGGGATTAGGGGTCCACAAGCAGGATGTGGCCCCTACAAGGAATTTGAGCTCTATAATGTGTTTGAGTTCCACAGGAAAAGCTTGGCCTCCGCAACGGGTTGAGGTCCAAAGGCAGGGCTTTGCCCACAAGCAAGAATGGGCCCCAAATGGGGTTTTGGCCCCTGGTGGTTGGGATCCAGACCTGGGAGTCAGGTTGGATTTGCCTTGCCTAAGAAGGTGGATGAGGCTGGTTCGGGGTGTGTGGGATTATTCCCATGCTCCATTGTGGGCTCCTTAGCTCCAAGAGGCTGCCCACACAGTGCTGCAAGCCGGAGTGCTGACACTTCTTTCCAGGAACATTATTTAACTTGTAAACCTCTTGGGATACTTCTCATGGTCTTTTTATTTTTTTGTAACACAGGTGTCTCATGGGAAGTGGTGCCACCAGGATTTTTGCTTCTGGTCCTGCCCAGGTGTGTGTCAGTGATTCCTGTGGGCATGACATCCCTACTGGTCACCCCAACAACACCACTGCAAGGGTGAGGGTGAGCTGAGAACATCCTCAAGCCGATTTTCCTGCTGTACGTGGTTGATTCTTCTCCTCTCCAGGTGCTTCACCCCTCTACCTGGCTCACCCTGTGTCTCTCTCCTGAGCCCATGAAACAACAGCCGGGTACAGAGGCACGGGAGGGACGAGCTGAGATTTTGCTTCAAATACACAAATGTCATGGAGGCAATCCATAATCCGAGGTGGTGCCCTGATGATGGGTGGGTCCCGTCTTTGAGGCACAAGGGCCTTCCTGAATATCCCAGCGCACAGCCCTCGATCGCCCAAGGAGCTGTTTCCCTGAGGTTTCGCTTACCATGTTTGGGCACGGCTGTGATTAATATTTCCTAACAGGAAGATGTCATGAGTACAGGCTTTCCTCTTCGGGGTTTGGGTCGAGGGTGACCAAGTTCAGGTTGTACACTGGCTCCTCACTTCCTCCGCCTCACAGGCTACACCCTCCCCGCCAGCCCTGCAGTCCCCCTGGGCTGAGCCCAAAACGGGTCCTGGCGCCAGGGAGGTGTCACCTCACAGCCCCTGGGGATCCAGAGAGCTTCGATGGGACTAGACCAGGGTATAATATCACCTGCCTCTACACGGTGTCTGTGGGATGAAGGGGGGACGGGGGGGATCACGTGCTGCCCTCCCCGAGCTGAGTTTGGCGTGAAACCCAGGGTATGGGGGAAAGGGGATATCCTGGAAAACAGCCGGAAAGGCTGCCAGCAACCCCCAGGTTACACATTTTCTCTTTTGCTTCTAATAGTTTTAATGAAAGCAAGGCCACTATGAGATAAGAGTCCCACACAGGGCAGAAATTATTTAGCAATTCAGTCAGGCGATGAACAGTTCTGCCTGCACGCTGCCCATAGTCGTGTGTGTGTGTGGAAGAGAAGGGGGAGTTGAAACAAAAGCTATTTTTGAAGTGGCAATTTTTAATTTAGGTTGTTGTTTTTTTTTAAATCAACCTAAAAGCACTACTACCTCAATAACTGGCAGCTTACACGGGAGGATAAATAGCCCTCAACCAATCTAAGATGTTTTCCTGTGTAGGTTAAAAGAAATATCTCAGTTTGACTCAACATGTATTTTGTTGTTTCTTCTCTGAGCCTCATTCCTCCAACAAATTAATTCATGAGAAAGAGAGAGAGAAAAAAAAAAAAAAAAAAGAGAAAAAAAATTCTGTTTGTCTTTACCCTGAGCCAGGTTGGTGAGGTTTTTAACTTGGCTTTTTCACCTCTCGAGGAGCATCCTCCTTTCCCTGCGAGGACGGAGCAGCTCGCAGCCCCTGCGCCCAGGAAAGCCCTCTCTCTTTGGCAAAGGCTGCTGGCAGCAGCGGCCTGGAGCTGGTTTCCCTGGCTGGGCGCCACGCGAGCGCTGCTCCGGCGGGAGGAAATTCCCTGCTGACCGGCCGCGGCAGGGATAAGTGCCCTGGCACGGAGCAGCGGCCGCAGAGCAAGCGCAGGGAGCGGGGAGCCCAGCGGGAAAGGACCGGGGGAGGATTCGGCACGATACACGAGCAGTGAGATAAGAGGTGTGAGCTGGACAAGCTCGGGATGTCAAGCTCCTCGCTGCAGCGGGAGAAGCACATTCTCTGGGGTTGAAAGCCTCTTGGTGCTTGAGGATGGATAAATCAGGAATGTCTGGGCTTGGAGATAGGAATTTTTTTCCTAGTTTTATGTCATATCCCTGCTGCAGTTCTAAAAAGGCTTATCAGCTGTATCTGGCTGTGCTTGTGTTGCTGGGTACTGTAACAGCCCATCTCAGCGTGACAACACGGGGACATGGGAAAAGAAACCATGGCTAAACCAGCTCAGCTTGAGCAGTCAGATGTCCAGCATCACCCCCTTTGTTCCCGGCTCTCTGTCTGACCCTGGTCCTCATTGATTTTACGCCAACACAGCTCCACCATCTTCTGCAAAGTTGCTCCTGTTTTGAGCTGATTCTCTAAGACAGTCACATCTATAGGGTTTAAAGCCCTGTGTGCCATGCTGTTATAGACCTAATGGTAGCTTATTTATGCATTTACCAAAATGTGCTTTCTTCATGCTGTCAGTCCTTGGTAGAGATCGGGACAGGGTAATTCTGTGCTCTCCTACATCTACAGGCACCCTGTGAGCCTGACAGAGATGCAGAATGTGACCCGTTTGCTGGCAAGCGCTGGTATTATTGTCAGATTCCCAACAAACACACAAAAATCATCACCCTGAGCGAGTGAGTGTTAATTTAAAACACAGGCACGAAACGGGAATTGTGAAAGCGCCGCGTCGCTTCAGCCACTTGCTAGCGATGGTTAGCGGGCAAGGAAAATAAATATGACAAAAACCCCACGTTATGCAGACAGCTGGATCCAAGTGGGGCACCTGTGTCCTCAATTAACCCAACTCCCAGTTAACTTTGGTGCCATCAGAAAGCCTCACACCGGGGTTTGGAGGTGGGAAGCACAGGAGTGCTGCGTTTTTCGCTCCTTGACATTTTGTGAGCCGCCTGTTTTAGCGCTGAAATGTCTCAAGTGACGGGACCGCTGCAATTTCTCTTTCAAGGGTATCGCTCTCACACAATAATTAAATCTCTGGTTTTCAAGCATAATTGCCAATGACAGTGCCTCCAAAATTGCTTCTTTATGCTCGGCTGTTCTGTCTCCTGGCAGAAAGGGCTTCTGTAAAAATAAGCCAGGGAAGAGTTGTGAGTGGCAGCAAAGGCAAGAGGAAACAACACAAACTTCATCCTTTTCCCCCCAAAGGACACCAACTGTCCTTAAACATTGAGGTGGCCCAAAACCTGCACAATCCTGGATGCCTAACAGCCCCAGGAAATGGTAGCTCACAGCACAGCTCCATCATTACCAGGCCTGTTGGAAAACTGCAATTTTTCAGCACTAGGACCTGTCTCCTGCTCCAGGTTGGTAATTGGTGGTGTTGGCTGTGAGCCAGGCAGCACTCGCAGCTCTGTCTTGAGAGGACAAAAACCTCCATTACTTTATGCTCTCTAATTCTCCCAAGGTGTGCTGCTGTCTATCAATGGAGTCGCCATGAGGTAATAGAAATTACAAACCTCCCCAGACTTATTTGTCTGAAAGCGTTTCTTGTAAAAATACTTATATGAGTCTCCAGAACCGTGGCACATGAGAATGGCAGAGGAGAGAAAGTTTGCAAATTAAACTGTAACAAAAGGCTCTTTATCATAAACTATGGGGGAGACTGTGCGAGAGGGTTATTTCACTTCTGCTGGGCTGGCTGGTGACAGCACTTAGAGAGAAAAAGCGATTTTTGTTGTCTGTTTGTCACTTTGCAGTGAAGCTGCTCTGGACCCTGAGCTAGGTAGGATGATGGGATTGGCCAGACGCCGCTGGGGATTAATTTCCTACCCTTGCCAGTGTCTCCCCATGAGCTTTGGTAAGCCCCTGCCCTGTCACTTTGGTGGCTCACAGTGGCAACATCACTACACCCGTCTCATTCATTTTGTCTGGCTTTTGCCAGCAGAGCCCCACCAGCCCCTGCCCTCCTTGCAAGAAGCACCCTAAACCTTCATCACACCCCATTCTTAATCAGCAAAAACCATCCCAAGCAGACGTATTTGCAGTGATGTGACAGACGAGCTCTGGAGGAAATACCTGAGCTGTCTGAAAAAGTTACTACCCCCCTGCCTCCAGCAAAGGCTGATGAGTTGAATCCGGGATCTCAGCATGATCCTATTTTGATGCAAAGTCAGAGCAAATGGGCTGGACTGTGAATGGGAACATCTGGGGTGCCGCACACCTGCCCCCATGAGCGCTGGGGTGAAACCTCCAGCACAGGCGAGGGCTCCTTAAGAGTAAACAGGTTCAGAGCAGAGAAGTCAGGATCCAAATCCATTAAAAACAACAGTTTGATTAAAGCTCAATTTTCTCCTCTAACAAAGGTTTTCACAAGCCCACAGTATGGGGCATTGCTTCCCCTGAGTAGCTCTAATGATGCTTGAGCTGGACTGAACCAGCAGTAAAATACATGTGAAAATTATCTGTATACAGGTAGGTGTGTGTGCATCTCTTTATATTTTACTTGATTGGCAGAAATCACAGCCAATCTCCAAGCTGAAAAAATGCTTCTCCTGTGTCACCAAGAGCTGGAGCAGCATTTGGTGGCCACAGTGGCTACAGGTGATGCTTCTGTGCTTTCTCCTCAGTGCCAGAGCTCTGGATGATGGTGCTTGTTTAAAATTGGAAGCTACCGAAACGGCACTAGGTTCACATTTGTGTGCTGGTTTTATCTCTGAGCTGTCACTATCCTTCTGACACTTGCAGGACACCCAGGGTCGCTGGGTTTTAGAGTCAGATCCTGGCGGCATGAAAACCTTGCCCTGGAAAGGGCAACTGTGTGGAATTAGGTACACAGAGCTAATTATTATTTGTCTTTGCATGTTCTGTGTGGGTTTGGTGGCAGGTCATGCTCCTGAAGTTCTTGTGGTCAATGTTGGGACTTCTGAGCCAAATTCTCATCTGCTGTAAAGCTCTTTAATTCCCAACAAGGCCACTGACAGACCTGCCATGTCCAGGGGCATTGGTGTTCCCTGTGTAACTGAGCCTCATTTTTCCCTTGGAAGAAGGTCCTGGTACTTACCCCCAGTTTAACCAGTGGGAAACTGAGGCAGAAGGTTGGGTACAGGCCTGAGGTTTTGAGGCTGAGCCTAAACCAGCTATTGCCAAGCTGCTCTGATATCAGTGCAGGGGAAAAGCTCCAGAAACAGGGACTCTGGATTACCTCATGCAGGAGCTCAGGGGTTTCTGTAGGAATCCTAAACCCTCACTGCAGGCACCTACTGAACACAGGTACCTGGGCAGGACAAACACTGCCCTGCAAGGTGGAAGCTGCAAGGGAAAACACTCACTGAATAGTTCATGGCAAAATATTGAGCCTTTGGTAATTTCATTGCCAGCCAAAACAGATGACCTTCAAAACCTGGAGGCCTGACCTCAGGGGACCTGGGAGCATCCACCTCTCCTCCCATCTGCAGCTAGGAGCCACTTGCATCAGTTTTGCTTAAGTAATTTGTGACTGATCGGGGTTTTTCCTCCTCAGCTTCCCTGCAAGTGCTGCCCCCCGGCACGCTGCACTTGCCTCGAGATGCTGTTCAGCCCTGGCTCCTCTTCACAGACCAGTGGCTGCTGTGCTCTGAAAGCCCTCAGCTGCTGCTGCTGAGTCTGCAGGAGGTGATTCCCACTGCAGAGCCAGCCTGGGATGGGGCTGGGCCCCCAGCATGGGATGGGGCTGTGCCCCACCGTGCGCTGGGGCTGTGGCCCCGCTGTCTCAGCACCACCCTAATCTCATGTGGGCTGCGAAAGGCAGGAACTGAGGCACAGGGAGAGCTCCTGCTTCACTGGGGCTGCTCTGTCAGAGCCATTGCACTCCTTGCCATAAATTAAAACCCACAGAAGGGGAGGAAAACACCGTGCTGGTGGTGGCAGTGCAACTCGGGTCTCGTCTAGGGGGCAATGCTGGGCTGAGCTGGCCTCGTGCCCCTGCATGAGGGGACATGTCAGGGGTATGCACATCTCCTAAATCTGCAGTGCTAACAGTCCTGGAGGACGAAACCTTCTGGCTCACACCTCATTAACCCTGCAAAGGTCTTAGGGAGCCAGACACCCCCACAATGTAACCTGCCCCCAGTGCAGCAGGATGGGTGATTTGGGGTTTAATGCATCTCACCCCACATGAAGGTAATTTTCCCCAATCATCCTGTAAAACTGAGAAGCTGCAGGTACGCTTCTGCCCCTTAACTTTCCCCAAAGAGTAAAAATGAAGGCATAAGTGATGCATATATACACTTACAGATACACTTATTAACATAATGTGTACATTGTGGTGACATCTGTGGTTGGGAGAAACCTCTGCAAGACAACAGGAAAAATGATTGACACCTCACTTAACAAGAGGCAGAGGGAGAAATGGAGATGAACACTGTTCTGTTGAGGCCGAAATACTCACAAACTCATAGGAAATAGGAGCAGCTTGGCCAGTCCAGCTCAAACCCAACCATGCTGCAATTCAGAGAGGATTAAGGAAGGGAAATAAACCTGAGTCCATTTGGTTTCCATTCTGGTTTTTAGTTCCTAAACATTTGCACATACAGGATTTTCTCCTAAACTGTGGCAGCTGCAAAAACGAGTTCTCTCCTCCAAGCCAAAGCCAAGATTGCCACGTAATGACCTGACCCCAGGAGACAGACTGCTGAGAGAAGGACCAAAACTGCAGCAGCTTCCCTGCATGGGCAATGTGCACATGCGTGTCCAGACATGGGATCTAGGGAAGGCTTTGGTAAGCCAGCACTGACTGCATGCAGCCTGGAGTGCCATGAAAAGAGCAGGCTTTTTCTTTCATAAAACACTATTTATTTTTATTTTTGAAATTAATCCGCTCAAGGCAACAAAAAGAAAAAGATGGCAAGAATAGTGCAAAAATGGAGGTCGAGTTTAATTCAGAAAGTTAATGTTGCAGGGGGCCTGAAGTAGCTGTTCAGGGCTCAGCTTCTCCCCGCAGGCGTGATTTTCTGTTCATCCATGGGCCTGAGGAATCCCTGCCCTGCCCAGCTCTGCCTGGGGTGCAGTCGAGGTTGTATCATGCACGCTGGAGAACACCACAGCTCCAACTCCACAGAGAAACACTGCAGGGGAGAAATAGTTCTTGAAGTCAAGTATTATAATTTACTAACAGGTTTATTTAAATCTTATTAGAAGATTATTTTTTAAAGTCCATTTTACACAGCTGTTGTCCTTCTGCTGCTGTCTAATCCTGGAAAATCTCGGTGAATGAGTCATTTGCACTTACTATCTATTACACCCTCTTATTGTAAGCCTGAATGTGTTTGCATTTGCTTCAAATAATATCACTAGAGCCACAATGGTGCCATAAAATCTCCCACATCTCCCCTTTTGGGGTCTCTTTTGCTGTTGGAACAGAGGGGCTTCACCCAAAGGTTTCACAGGGTGGTTCTGGTGTGCAGAAGGACTCAGGGAGCATTTTGTTTGAAAATAACCTATAACTTCATTCCTGCAGTCCTGATCTTTTAGAAAAGGCTTTTAATGTGTGCCTTTTGTGTTTGGTAGGTCAGAGACACATTGTGGAGGGTCAAGGATCTGCAAAGGACATTCCTGCTTCCTAAGGACAACCTCAAGCACTGAATATTTATGCCTCATGACAAGGAGGACATCTGGCAGTTGTGCATCAGGGATATCTGAGGGCCACATTGGGGTTTTCTGCTTGTTTTTGACATCTGAAGGCTGTTGAGCATTAAACATGGCCTTCAGAATGAGACCCTGCATCACTGCCTTTTTTGGCTCCAGGACATGATGCTCCTACTTCCATGACCATTAAAAAGAGGATTAAGGAGACTCCAATACAAACAAGAACATCAGTTCCTGGAGCAGTGTTGGTTAGCAGAACATGCGAACTCTGCCATAATAACAAAGCACAATATTGGTAGGTACGGAGTGTGGTTTAGTCACAGCTTTCCTTCCCAGCTGTGCCCTCTCCCTTTAGCAGTTGTGAGTCTCACCATCACTTTGTGATGCAGCCCCAAAAATGCCCAAACATTCCTTCAGCCCATCCTCATCCTCCTCTTACCCACCCAGGAGGACTGAGAGGGAGCAGGGACATGGGTGGAAGCTGCCCTGTCATCAGATGTGCTCTCCTAGGTTGTGCAAACCATGTTCTCCTGACATCCCAGAGCGACCCTTTCCTCTGGGTCGTTTGGCCAGAAGTCAAGGGAACAGTGTGTGTGTATGTATGTAACTACAGGAGGGGAAAAAAACTCATATTCAAGGTTTAAAATCACTTGCTGCAGGGGATGTTTCCATTGGCTGAGTCGCCAAAACCAGCACAAATGATTCAAAACGTTTTGTTAAATGAAATTCTCAGATGATGTCAGAGCTGAGGCTGCTTTAGCAAAATCAAAAGAGAAGGAAGGTTGAAACCAAAAAGAAGAAAAAAGAAATTATACCGTTTGACAGGGAGGGATTAGGAGCTTAAAGTTATTTTTATAGGCTATCCAAATACTTGAAAATTTGGAAGTTCATAGTTCCAGTGCTTTAGCTCAGCTCCAGAGCCCTGCCAGCCCCTCAGTGCAAGTCACACAATGCAGCCAGCTGGGCTGGACTCACTAAACACACAAAGCCTATTTTCTGTTATCCAGCCCTGGCTCCTATTTCCTATAGGCTCACCAACAAATCCCACCACCTTTGCCTGCCTCAGTTTCCCCTCTCTGTCAAATACAGAGATTTCTATTCTCTGCTATAAAGTGCTTTGAGATTTGGCACCGAGAAGAGCAGAGAAGCATCTCCTCCTGTGTGGGTCCTGACGAAAGAGCAGACTGATCACTCAGACACAAACAGCAGCTCTTTGTGTGACTTTTTTCTTTACACCACCCGTTTCTGCTGGACACAGAAAACCCAGGATGAGGCTGCTGAGATGCTGTTTTCTTTCACGCCTGGCACCTGCCTGCTTCTCCAGGGCCGTGCAAAATAATCATGTCTTTGTCACAGCTCAGCTAACCCACTTCATCTTTATTGATTAATAGGTCATAATCCTATTTTAGTGAAAACATAACCATGCCTACGGCCAGAGGGTTCAGGTATCACCGACGTGGAGATTACAACCTCTTAGTCGGAACACGGAGAGTGAGACGGACTGCCAGGACAAGAGCACTTGTTAAGAGGAAAATCAATAGTGAGCTATTTGGGGAGGGAAAAAACAAATCCCCACCACCACAAACACATTAAACATCGGCTGCAGTGCTCCAGCTTTGTACAAGCCCAAATTAAATGTGACCATAATAAACTGTTTACTTTCTTTGGGTTTACCCAGTAGAAAGGAGGTTCCAGTCTGCTGTAAGGCCTGTGACAGTGCGAGCGTTGGGTGGAGTTTGTGGGGATGTGGTTGCTGTTAGTAAGTTTTGCTGGAAAATGCTTCAGTATTTTCCCCTCCTTCCTCTGGAATTGCAGCTAATTGTAAAGTGTTGGAGCTGTAGCCTTGATTAGTTACATCCTCACTGAGGAGTCTGTTGCTCAGGAGGGTTTGGAGATGGGGAGATGGGGTGTTCTGCCTTTTCTCTTCCCTTCCTTTCCCCTGTTCCATGTGGTTAAAGTCCCATGCTGAGACTGAAGGGATTCATGCCAATCTTAGTGTCTTTGATGCCCAGGCAGTGCTTACCTTCTCATCCCCCACCATTTGCCAGCTTCCTAGGGACTGCTTGTTATTGCATGAGCAGCCAGCCTGGAGCATCGGGGAGGGATCAAAATCCTGAGCATTGCAGGCAGCTCATGAGGCACTGAGTGCTGGTTTCACCCCTGGCTTTCAGGCAATGCCATTGCTCTTGAGTTTCCTAGCAAGGGTGCATTTGAGAACGGGTGACCCCACAGCTTTGTTCCCTCTCTGGAGCCAGAGAGACACAGATTTAACTGTAAATAATGAAAAAGAACTAGATTTCCTTTGTTTTGCAGCTCATTGAATGAGGTTTCCCACATCTGTAGAAGTCACCACATCTTTTATGAGATTTGACTGTCAGCAAGATGTTATGAATCCCAGATGTTAAAATATGGATTTATTTATAACTCAGAGCCTATAATAGAGCACTCAAAAAGATTATATCCAGCCCCCCTCCTCAAAAGATCTTCCTGAAATAAAAGCCTTAGCTTTTATTATTTTTAAATTATTATTGCCATATGATTTATCTTGGGTATTACCTCATTAAATGTCCTTTAATTACTGTGGCTTTAGGGCTGGTGTGCACTTGGCTTTGGGGAGCTTTGGGCAAGGAGAACTCAGCACCAGTTCTCCCATCCTGAGTGCGATTGTTGCTGCTTGGAGGCTGGAGGGCAGCGTGGGCAGAGGGGTGGCATGGGGAAAACTCAGCTGCAGGAGTTCCTTGGCAAAGTGCAAGGAAGGCACAGCCAGCTCCGGGCACCTGCCAAACTTGGAGCTGGAGGTGTTTGGTATCCATTGCAGCCCCAAGGAAATGCTCTGGTCAATAAAAAAGCAGCTCCTCACAGCTGGTGACCATTACGCCGAGCACAGCGTAGGACATGGCACAGCTGCTGCTCTGCCGGAAGATGGAAATGTTTTTGGAACCGCTTTTGGAGCATTTGTTCCATTAATGCTCCCTCACTCCCTCCTCCTACCCCTTGCTTTTCAAATCGCTGCAAGAGAAACCTGCAAGTGGAAGAGGAGGGGCCCTCCATGGGCACGGGCTACATTGAGGGCTGGGGTGCAAATATTCCTCTGGATTAATTCTCCAGCAGCACCTCTGGGCCCCGAAGGGAGCTTGCGGTGCTGGGAGCTGTGCACTTGCACGCAGCAAGAGACACTCTCTGCCACATCTGTCCCACGCTGCAAACAAGGAGGGCAGGTCTGAAGAGAAGTTGAAAAGCCTCATCCTGTACAAGAGGAACAGAAAGTCAGTGATTTTCCCCCAGTTCACACAAGATGCTGGTGGCAGCCTCAGGAATCATGAAACAAGCGCTTGAGGCAGTGGTGGCTGAGAGCAGCCCTCCTTCCCATCCTCCCTGCTCCCTCCTTCCCATCCTCCCTGCTCCCTCCTTCCCATCCTGCCTGCTCCCTGACACCTCCCCAGCAATGGCAGCCCCTGCCCTCTTCTCTTTCAAGGACCCAGATTTTGGAAGCCCGGTCTTCCACTCCCTTCCCTTTCTTTTTTGAAGCTAGGTCGTCTCCTGGGGCCGGTTGGGAGAGTGGATCCAGTTCAGAGATAGCAGAGAGGGTCTGGCCAGGTATGACTATGCCATGAACCCCTTGGGTGCCACCACTGCAGCCTTTAAGGATCAAACCCGTTCTCCACACTGCAAAGGTGTTCCAGCTCTCAGACCATGTCCAGCCCCTTCCAGCTTGCGAGTGACGGGCTGGAGCAAGGCTGGTGCCTGGAATCCCAAGACCAGCTGGACAGGCAGGAAGCACACAGCCCCTGAGTCCTGCTGAGCTTAGCTCTGCTCTTGTGCCTCACCTGGTCTGTGTGTCACTGTAGAGGTGATTGCTCTCTACAGTCTTCGCTCCTGGGCTGGGCAGTTTGGTGTTTTAAAGGCAAGGTGGGAAGGAGGATGCCTTGAAATCATACTTGGAGGGGGGCCTGTTGCACTCTGGAGTCGGCAGAGCTGGAAACACAAACCTTATCTGCACCACACCAGCGATGAGCTGAGGGAAAGGCCGGAAATTGGCTGTCAGTGGTGTCACTACACAAATCTCACGGCGCTGTGAGGAGCAGCAGCAAGTGGGTAACCAGGAGAAACTACCTGGGCTTGGCACTCCCTGGCTCCTGGGGGATGGTACAGAAAGGACCAGAGCTCTGGTGTAAATCAGCACAGCTCCTGAAGAGAAAAATCTTTGGTGTGAGTTGACGGGACACTCACCAGCTTGTAAATATTTTTCTGGCGTATCAATTTGTGTGTCATGAGATTTACAACCTTCATCACCCTAACGTTTCCCATCCCGCAGAGAGCCCTGATCTGAACACGATATGCACTCGAAAAGGTTTGCCAGCAGTGTGATGTTACAAAACTTGTGAAATGCCTCGCTTAACCACAATATTATGCATTTTCCAAGCCACATACCTATCTATTACAAGGTCTTTCAGATGGAGCTATAGACAGCCTGTGGGTCATGAGATCCTGACCTTGGTGTGTTTTTACTCCCTTCTTCTCATGAATTAACTCCTGAACTATTGACTCTCTGTTGAATGGATAGCAGGGTTCAGCCACATTTTACATACAAGCTGCTTTTCCATCCTGTGTCTCAACAACTGCAAACCCCAAGGACGAGTAAATACTTCAACCTCAGCCATAAAACTGATGTGTTGCAAAATGGGTTTAGTAACTTACAAGGCAGATACCATCAAGTTCATAATGAGCCAGAACTGAGTTTTCCTGTCCGTCTCCTCGGCAGTGAGGCTGAGAGCTGGGAGCAGATCACCCCCTCGCAGCTACTCAGTTTATGCCTTGTATCTTCTTCACTGAAAGCAAAATCTACCTGTGGTTGTGTCAGATCTCAGTCTCATGAGCTCCCCTGAAAGGAAAAGATTGACTTAAGAATCACAAGGCGTTCAAGGAAAATCTCCAGCTTTTAAGTTTTCTTCTTGCCTTCTGGTTTTTGAGGCTGCAGACAACTCCCCGGTAGGTTAAGGAGCTTTCCTCTGCATTCAGAAAGGCCAAAAAATCATCAATAAAACATAAAGTTCCCAAGATCTTGTGAAGCACACAAAAAAGCAGTAAAAGAACAGATATCATCCAAATTGCCAGTACCTCGTTAACATATCAACCACCATGCTCTGCAGCTGCACCAGGGTGCAAATGGGCAGGGTAAATGGGGCTACAGCTGCAGGCTGAACCCCAATTTTGTAATTAAATAAGGGGCCCTAAAACCTAACATACAACACTGGCATCATGAGAAGCCATGCAAGCTATTGCTACATTGCACATTCTATGAGACAGAACCCTTAAAAAGTAAAAAAAAATAAAACCTAAAAATAAAAGGTTCTGTTTTCTTATAGGTCAGATGGAAAACATAGCTTAGGGTCTGGTAGAGAAATTCTCCTTATTGTCTGAAAGTTGCTTCACTAAGTATTGAAATAACTTCATGTATTCCCAAGGCTTCCTGGCGGCCTGGCTCTGAAAAACACCCCTCTGTGCTCCTCTGGCATCAGAGATTAAAAGTTTGAAGCTTTTAATGGTGGGTCTTCCTGTCTAACTGAAAATGAAAACACAACATCTGTCTCCCCAAAATACAACAGAGGCAGTGGTGGTATATTAATAAATATTCTCAATAAAAAAATACCATGAAGAAATAGCGGGGTGAGCCTCAGGGCAGAATGTTTCCATCATCTTGGCGGGGCAAAGTCGCTGATGTGCACCCCCAGATTAAGCTGCACAGGGGAGCAGAGCGGGACTGAACCCACCTGGTGCAAGCCAGGGGAGGCAGGGAGCTGGAGAGACATGTAGGATGGTTTTGCCTGCCCTGCCAGGTGAACTCCATCAGGTACAAACAGGGCAATAACACTTCCCTGTCCCAGATACAGCTTATCAGGAGAGGCTGGCGATACATGAACTCAGGTCACATCCAGGCTGCCTGCACGTGCCGCCACTGGGGCACCTTCTCTGCAGACATCAAAGGGGCTCCTGCTTCCTCCCAGGCCTCGTGGAGGGAGGTGGTGGCAGCACTTGAACGAGGCTCGGCAGTAGGTGGTCTGAATGCTCTGGTACCTCCTCAGAGCCTGGGCATGGGATCAAACACCCTCCCAAGGGCACCAAGGAGCTGCTCATTCCCTGGCAATGCTTCTGGCCCATGCTCAGGCTCCCATGTGGGCACAGTTCAGGGCACTGCAAGGGCCAGGGGGTGTGACCTCATAGGCAAGACCACTCTGTGGGATGTTTTGAAGGGTCAGGGAGGAGGTAACTCTGTGGATATGAGCCATGTTCTTGTATTTATCTCTAGGGCCGGGTGGGTCTGGGTCGATCTGGCCCTGCTTGGTTTGCTGCTGCAGCCACAGCCAAACCCTCTGACTGGAGTTAAAGATGGCCCCTAAAGACTGAAAAACCCATACTAAAAGGAAAATAGGCAGCTAAATTAGCATCACATTCAGGCAAAACACCAGCTATGGCTCCTCATGCCTGAAGCCTTCCTTGAGCTATGGCCAGTCACAATGAACTCCCTTCCCCCACTGACAATCCTTAAAAACTGATGTCTTGGTCCCTTATAAAACATCAAAGTAAGGAAATAGAGAGGAGAGAGGAATGGGGGAGGTTAATATTTCCCCAGGTTTTCTCAGCCAGCCCGCGTGTCTCTGAGCGGAGATCAAGGCTCTGTGTGCTTGGGATGTCAGACACTTGCCTGGGATTTCAGCCTGCCCCAGCCACAGATGTTCTGTGTGCTCAGCCCATCCATACAGAGCATTTTCAGCAGTCTGACAAGCCCAGGATATTCATGTGCTGCATAATTTTTTCCCAGGAAATCCTATGAGAATCCTACAAAGCGGGAATAATAAAATATACATGATACATCCGTGTTCACGGAACGAATTAGCCTTTGCTGCATTTCACCTCACTTCTTGCTCTTCCTCTGTCCTGGCTGGAAACTCCTTAGGACAGAGTGTGTTCCTGAGCCCCTAATGTTTGAAGGGTGCTCTGGAAGTCCCAACTTGTGGGTATGCCTTGGTTGTCACATGGCTCTACTGAAGCTGGCTGGGCTCTCTGTAGAGGGATTGCAGATTTAATTTAAGCGAGATGGCAAAATGTGGCTCCTGTGCTTCCAGGCTGGGTTTTGCACTTCAGTTTCCATAAGGGCAAAGGATGTGAGGAAAAAGGGAGAAGGAGCATAAATGGAAGAACATAAGGGAGGACGTGCTGCATGAGGAGCATCTGGATTCATCTTGAAGGGTTGTTTTGGAGGTTAATTTTCATGTTTTAAGGAGCATTAACATTGAAAATGCCCTCTCGGAAGGACAATAGAAGGTTTTAAAACACATATGCAAGGCAAGGCTCATTGAGATTGCAAAGCAAGTAAGAGTCCTCCTCAGCAACAGGAGAAGAAGAAATTAAAATTAAGAAAGTAGGTTTAGATTGGCTATTTGGAATAAATTCTTCCCTGTAAGGTGGTGAGGCCCTGGCACAGGCTGTCCAGAGAAGCTGTGGCTGCCCCATCCCTGGAAGTGTCCAAGGCCAGGTTGGATGGGGCTTGGAGCAACCTGGGATAGTGGAAGGTGTCCTTGCCATGGTAGGGGGTTGAAAGTAGATGATCTTTAAGGTCCATTGCAACCCAAGCCATTTTATGGTTCTGTTATAAGTCTCTCATAAGATATTTCCTGACTTTGTTTTGACATTTTCATTTAAGTTTTCTTCCATCATTTGCCCATAATCAGCGAACCATTTAATAAAATCAAATTTAATTTTTTTTTTAGTAAATCTGAAATCTCATTTTTTCTACCATTCAGCTGAACTTCATTCCAAAAACATCTGAGCTGGTGCTGCAATAGGTTCCCCCTCACCTTTGCATCCTGGGATACTCTGGTGACAGGGAGAATTTCCCTTTCCTTCTGCAAAAGCAAAGCACCTTTGTTGGAATCACTGCTGAGAATGAGAAATTATTTTATATGGATATCACGTGCAAGGTACCCAGACCCTGCTTACCTAATCAAAACCAAGCACCTTACACTCAAATCTTGTTTGGGATTGACTGAAGAGGCTGGGAAGGCCACTCTCAATGTCCACTGTCAAATATCCACTGTCCTTGCTCTGAGCCCAGCTGGCTGGAAAACTCCAGGGCTCTTGAGGCAATGCTGTCAACCAGACATGTGCTGTGACAGAAAAATAGGTCAGAGTCATCACGTTGTGGTCTGATTCCCAGTGTGTAGCCAAAGGCATTTCTGTGACTGAGTCTTTAAATATGGGGGGGAAAAAAATGGAGATGAACCTTAGGGATGCTGCAATAAGCACCGTGACATTTTGGCAGCACAGGAGTCCTTTGGTCACGGGGCCTCCTGGAAACAGCCAAACATCCCAGGAATGGCTGTGGGGAAGTGCCTGGAGCATTTTAGCCAAGACGAAGCTCTTGGACACGAAGGAGAGCTCTTCAAAGGCACAAAAGGAAACCTAACTCCTCTTGAATTTCATGCTTTGGAAAATCTACCTAGCCATAGTATTTTTTGCTTGACAGGCAAACTTAGGCTCGGGTTTCTCCTTTTTAAAATGAGCTTGACAAACTAATTAATTAAAAAAATCCAGCTATCATGTTCTGCTCTCGCATGTGACACAGTAACCATTAAGGCATTAGGAGATAAATTTATCTGAGCTCAGAAGGAGGAAGTTCCAGGTTGCACCTGGTTTACATTAAATAGTAGGTCAACCTGGTGAAGTATAAAGTTAAGCACACAAGTAAGTCTTGCCAGGACTAGGGAAAACATTAACGTGATTAAATGTGTCATTAAGTGATGACTCAGAAGAGCCAGAGCAGAGGACACTGCAGAAATACTCCAAATTTATTCCCTCTATACTTCCTTCTGGATGAACACATCCAGGGGTTCAGGCACACCACAGAATTCGGGTAAATCCTGCACAACCTGAAAGGCAGAATGACAAAACACGTGGGAGACAACATCCATGACCTGGCAGATAAAGACTGACCTGCAGAAGAACTGATTTAGCTGTGAATTTTCCATCAGGTGAGCTCTTTGATCCTGGCTTTCCATCCCAGGTCTAAGAGGCAGAGTAGGTTACTTCATGGTCCTTTAGGTATCTCCCAGATTCTGGGGAAATATAAACCTAATAGATTTACATTTTATTTAGGTTTATTCATTGTAATTCCTGGAGGAAATAATTCTTGGGTGTATCTGTTAAATATATATAATATAGGAAAAAAAGAAAAACATGTCATTAAAAAAAATCTATAGACGGAAAATCAAATACAAACCTTAGAAATTGGTTTCTGGGATTGACAGTTCTTATTGTTGGGAAAATAAATAAATAAATAAATAAATAAATAAATAAATAAATAAATATTGTTTCTAATAAAAATCTGTCAATCTCAATTTTTTGGATGTCCAATCTTATTATGCCCACGTCAGGTAAGCAGAATATCCTTCTGTCATCTTTTGATGTCCTGCCAGAGTCACCCCTAAGCTATTTCCTTGCTTTTCTGTACATCTTGAGGGCCTTTTCAGCCTTTCAGTGCAAGCCATATATATTTAAATCCTTTCACCAGTCCTCTGACTCCCTCCAATTTATTAACACTTCTTCAATTCACCCTCCAAACCCCTGGAAGATATTCTCCAAAATTTTTGCTTCCTGGGATGCCGTGCTGCACAGTAAATGTGAACAGAAAATCTTCATTGCTCAAAAGATAGATGTACAATATATATTAAATATTGATTGCCTGCGATGAGCACAGCAGCCAGTCAAGGGTCCCACTACCCCAATCTCCTCTTTCTTTGGCAGTTCCCAGATTTCCCCATCGCTTTCAGGCAGTAGTAACATTTTTTCTGCAGAATATCAGTAAAAAAGGTTGAAGTATAAGGCCAAAACAACTCTGCAAAGCACCACTGGAAGCACAGGAGCTCAATGAACTGTCTCCTGTTGCAATTAGAGTTTGAGATCTCTCAAATGTCCAGTTCTTAACAGATTTTATGTATGCCAAGTGGATTTAATCAGCTTAAAATACCTCATGCTACTGATACCTTTATAAAGTGCCAACTCTATTAGCACTGTTGTCCCTATCAAGAGGGAAAAGGTAAGTTTACTTTGACAGGATCTCCTTTCCTTGAACCGGTGCTGATTGGTATTGACTACATTAGTGTCTTTATTAATCTGGTACATTTGAACTGATGTACTTATCAGCGGTTTATTATTGTGCTAGAATTGATACAGCCTCCAATTGTAACTCGCAGACACTCTGGAAATAATGAAATCCAATACTAATAGCCCTCGGGCAGCCTGGTGAAAATCCTGGGGTTCAAGTTATCCATTTAGCTTGAGTCACTTGCTGCTTAATGACCACAACAAGTATTGGTGGAGCGGAGGTATTTAATTTTCAGCACACAATAAGACTCTGTCACTGGGCTGTTTCGCCAGTACAGCACAGAGGTTCTCACTGAAGAGTTCTTCCCTCTGTCCTTTTGCCTCCTTTGCCAGTATCCTACAATTTCTGACTCCTCCTTCTTACTTATTGTTAAAATAAGCTTTTCTTTCCTCTGTGCCAAGTTTGGCTCTGTGAGTGGGCACACAGACATTGCCCTATAGGTAGTGCATATGCACTGGATTTTGGGGCAAAGGTAAAATATGCTTCCCTGAATTTGTAGTTATCAGTCACATTTTTCCTTAAATCCTTTCTTTTAACTTGGCTTGCAAATGATATCAGCCTTAGGTATCTGGCCATTTTTAGCAGCTCAGTGTGCATGTAGTGTGCCCACATGTGTGTGTGTACATGCATGTGGATTTTCTCCTCAATCCACTGCTTTCTGCGTGCACATCAGGAAATCTGCATAGTCCCAGTTCAATCCCTGCTCCTGTTTAATTCAGGCAGTAAAAGAGTAGCTGGAGATGTCCTAGGAAGAAAAAGGAGCTGGGTTCAGGAGCTGTAAAAGCCAAACATCTGCTGGAAAGCAGGACACTCCCCCCATGGCAGAAGCTGGTGCTGGATATCTGCCAGCTTCTCCTGCTTTCCCATACCAGGATTTTTTCAGCTGTCCCTACAGCAGCAGCAGCAGCAACTTTAACTTGCAGAAGAGAACAGGGTCTCAGAGGGGTATTCCCCCCCCCATTCCCATGTGCTGCTGGGAACTTTCTTAAAACTTTTTAGAGCAACTTTGATGTTAGAATTGATATTCNCTGATTTAGCTGTGAATTTTCCATCAGGTGAGCTCTTTGATCCTGGCTTTCCATCCCAGGTCTAAGAGGCAGAGTAGGTTACTTCATGGTCCTTTAGGTATCTCCCAGATTCTGGGGAAATATAAACCTAATAGATTTACATTTTATTTAGGTTTATTCATTGTAATTCCTGGAGGAAATAATTCTTGGGTGTATCTGTTAAATATATATAATATAGGAAAAAAAGAAAAACATGTCATTAAAAAAAATCTATAGACGGAAAATCAAATACAAACCTTAGAAATTGGTTTCTGGGATTGACAGTTCTTATTGTTGGGAAAATAAATAAATAAATAAATAAATAAATAAATAAATAAATAAATATTGTTTCTAATAAAAATCTGTCAATCTCAATTTTTTGGATGTCCAGTCTTATTATGCCCACGTCAGGTAAGCAGAATATCCTTCTGTCATCTTTTGATGTCCTGCCAGAGTCACCCCTAAGCTATTTCCTTGCTTTTCTGTACATCTTGAGGGCCTTTTCAGCCTTTCAGTGCAAGCCATATATATTTAAATCCTTTCACCAGTCCTCTGACTCCCTCCAATTTATTAACACTTCTTCAATTCACCCTCCAAACCCCTGGAAGATATTCTCCAAAATTTTTGCTTCCTGGGATGCCGTGCTGCACAGTAAATGTGAACAGAAAATCTTCATTGCTCAAAAGATAGATGTACAATATATATTAAATATTGATTGCCTGCGATGAGCACAGCAGCCAGTCAAGGGTCCCACTACCCCAATCTCCTCTTTCTTTGGCAGTTCCCAGATTTCCCCATCGCTTTCAGGCAGTAGTAACATTTTTTCTGCAGAATATCAGTAAAAAAGGTTGAAGTATAAGGCCAAAACAACTCTGCAAAGCACCACTGGAAGCACAGGAGCTCAATGAACTGTCTCCTGTTGCAATTAGAGTTTGAGATCTCTCAAATGTCCAGTTCTTAACAGATTTTATGTATGCCAAGTGGATTTAATCAGCTTAAAATACCTCATGCTACTGATACCTTTATAAAGTGCCAACTCTATTAGCACTGTTGTCCCTATCAAGAGGGAAAAGGTAAGTTTACTTTGACAGGATCTCCTTTCCTTGAACCGGTGCTGATTGGTATTGACTACATTAGTGTCTTTATTAATCTGGTACATTTGAACTGATGTACTTATCAGCGGTTTATTATTGTGCTAGAATTGATACAGCCTCCAATTGTAACTCGCAGACACTCTGGAAATAATGAAATCCAATACTAATAGCCCTCGGGCAGCCTGGTGAAAATCCTGGGGTTCAAGTTATCCATTTAGCTTGAGTCACTTGCTGCTTAATGACCACAACAAGTATTGGTGGAGCGGAGGTATTTAATTTTCAGCACACAATAAGACTCTGTCACTGGGCTGTTTCGCCAGTACAGCACAGAGGTTCTCACTGAAGAGTTCTTCCCTCTGTCCTTTTGCCTCCTTTGCCAGTATCCTACAATTTCTGACTCCTCCTTCTTACTTATTGTTAAAATAAGCTTTTCTTTCCTCTGTGCCAAGTTTGGCTCTGTGAGTGGGCACACAGACATTGCCCTATAGGTAGTGCATATGCACTGGATTTTGGGGCAAAGGTAAAATATGCTTCCCTGAATTTGTAGTTATCAGTCACATTTTTCCTTAAATCCTTTCTTTTAACTTGGCTTGCAAATGATATCAGCCTTAGGTATCTGGCCATTTTTAGCAGCTCAGTGTGCATGTAGTGTGCCCACATGTGTGTGTGTACATGCATGTGGATTTTCTCCTCAATCCACTGCTTTCTGCGTGCACATCAGGAAATCTGCATAGTCCCAGTTCAATCCCTGCTCCTGTTTAATTCAGGCAGTAAAAGAGTAGCTGGAGATGTCCTAGGAAGAAAAAGGAGCTGGGTTCAGGAGCTGTAAAAGCCAAACATCTGCTGGAAAGCAGGACACTCCCCCCATGGCAGAAGCTGGTGCTGGATATCTGCCAGCTTCTCCTGCTTTCCCATACCAGGATTTTTTCAGCTGTCCCTACAGCAGCAGCAGCAGCAACTTTAACTTGTAGAAGAGAACAGGGTCTCAGAGGGGTATTCCCCCCCCATTCCCATGTGCTGCTGGGAACTTTCTTAAAACTTTTTAGAGCAACTTTGATGTTAGAATTGATATTCCTATAAATAGAAATTCCTGTACATATTCCTCTTTTCCTTAACTGATGAATAAAATACTTGTCCCCTGACTGGGAGAGCATCTGACTTCCATGGAAGAGGAGCTTCAGAAGTAGACCAGGTTAATTACAGGTATGACCTGAAGGTTCAAGGTTCAACAGTCAGTATAAAGGAACATCCTTTCTTTGGAAAAATCAGTGCTGGGCGGGCCAGCGTTGGAATAAAGACCTCATCTGGGCAACACACCTGAAGGTAACCACCCATTGGGGCCAGTGGGATCCCCCTCCAGGCAGCATCTGTGGCTGACCTACAGTTAGTGCAACAATAAATTTAAATGAAATGGTTATATTTAGATTTAAGTGAAATGGTTATATTTAGACTTTTTTTTGTCTATGAGCTGAGTCTCATCCTACCTTGCCTTATTTCAAGCGCCAGTTTACCCCTGAATTATCATATCTACACCCTGTTATTCTGAGTACAGCCTTTCAAAGCCCTGTGCCAGCCAAAGGTGCCTCACCACCACCTCGGCATCCTCTCCCCTTCTCATGCTTTCCATGGGTTCCCGATTCCCGTTTGTTTTGGAAAAATCCACATTTCTCAGGTGCCCCAGACCAGCCCTGTGATTTCAGCTGGACTTGGATCCCACCCCATCTGTACGGGACACCAAAGCTGGCGCTGCCTGAGCTTCCCCAAATGCCTCGGCCTCGGAGGACTCAAAGCATCGTTATCTGACGCAATGTGGGGGGACAGCCCCTATTCATGATGACACCCAGTGAGTGTCCCAAGAGCTTTCCTAAGCCGTTGGGTGTCATTGGTAACGTCAACAAGAAAAAGGTCAGCACATTTTGTGGGCAGATCTCCGACCTCCTGGGCAGCTCATGATTTCCCAACGCTCCTGTGCTGCGACAACAGTGATACATTAACCTGATAAGCTTGTGCAGGTTTGGCCTGAGGAATCTCTCCAGCTGTTTGTCTTCTGCCATTCCTTTTCTTGTCAGACCTGGGAAGAAACTGAGTTTTCAGAGAATTCTATTGTTGCTGTAAAACGTAATTTGCTCTGCTGCAGAGCAAGCCAAGCAGAGTGAGCTGTGACTCTTTTCCTTCCTTGCTGGATGCCTGTCTGGCATCACTTTCCCTCATAAGCTGGGCTCTTAAGTGGAGACAGTGCATCCAAGGTAAGGATATTACCTCAAACCTCCTCTCTATAAATAGGCCTGGCTGCCGCCCCGAGGTTGCTTGTTCTGCTGTCAGAATATGGCTAAATGGCCACTTACGAATTCCAACATGTGCTCGATGTGGAGATTACAGCTGCTATCCAAAACAAAGGAGCTTTCTCTCTCACAACGTGCTGCTCCCTTTATGAGGCAGCTTGGAAAACTCCCGTGTCTCTTGAGAGGGTTTAATCCATGCCCTGGTGCTTCTTTTGTGCGAGGACAGCGCAGTTTCCTCCAGACCTAAACGAAAACAGGACCCTCGAGTGTCTGTCAGAATATGTTTGGTGCCCTGAAAATCACAGGGGAGGAAAGGTCTGATCCCTGGGGGCTCACCTATGAAGCAAAACGAAAAGATGCAGAGTTATGTCAGCACAGCACAGCACAGCATGGTGATTGCAGGGGTGCCAACCTGGAATGGCCTCTGTGCAAGAGCGTGGCATTGCCTCTGAACCCCTCAGGAGCCAAAGGAAAGATGCTTGGTTTGGGCTCAGGACCGTGCTGATGCACCAGCGGTGGTAGTGAGGATGTCTGTGAGTTGTGATTAGCTGAAGGTGGTTAGTGAACACCGGTTGGTACAAAAGGTGAGGTTTTGCAAAGAAAATAATTTGTTCAGTGCCCCAGCACGGCTGCGTTGTCTCGCAGGCATTTTAGCGGAGCCAAGGAAAGCTCTGTCTTTCTTGTGCTTTGTCCTCACACTATTTTTTCCTGCTTGAGGCATTTTCCAAAGGAAGTGGGAATGGCTGTGTTCTCTTGATGGATGTGGGAACTGGGAGATCAGGTGAAGGGGTGTTTCCTCCTGTCCCCCAGCAAGTCCAGGCAGGATTTGAGGCAGGCTGCCCCACCACACATCCTCTGATAGAGGAGAGCTTCCCTCACGCTGAGATGTCATGGCAAAGCCTAAGCATGACACAGCAGCAGCTCCTAAACACTTGGAAAACCTTGTCCTTGCTGGTGTGGTGGGGCTGAAGCATGGCTAACGCAGAAACAACTTCCCTTTGAGTTCTGGCAATGGAATTTGGGCGAGATTTATTCACGTATGCTGGGTTGGCATCTCCAGCTGCCGTGGCGACTCTACAAAAAAATATAATTAACTTTCTCCATGGCAGCCCCAAGGCAGATGGCCATCACAGGCCTGGCAACAGCAAGCCAGATGGCACAGGGAAGGCAGTGGCTGAGGGGTGGCCGTGCTTCCCCACCCACCAGCTTTGCTGCGGGAGCTGGGTATATTCTGTGGGTGGCCAGTATTTATATTTGCTTGTAAATTATGGCCCTCAAAAAGCTAAATGAGTCTGGCTGCAGCCTCAGAGCACAGCCTGGCTCCTGTGACCACAGGTCTGAGTCGTGCAAGGGGAGCCATGCTCACCTCCCAGCACAAAAGAGTCCTTTGTGTGTGTTCTCCTGCTCCTCAGGCGTGCGCTCCTCGGCTACTCCGCTGTCCCATTGCCTCCAGCCGTGCCAGTGCTTGTGAGTCAGCTGGACTCAGGCACCTAGAGCTCTTAGCTAGCAATCATGACACCTACCACTCGTCTCCTGCCATCTGCTCTCCTCCCTTCTGACATCTCCAGAGCTTTGCTCCTCACCCACATGGCATTTGGTTCCGTGTCTCATGGAAAGCATCAGCGGGGCGATGCTTCCCTGCTCTCACCACCTCGGCTCCTTGCTCTGGTAGGAGGAGAACGTGGCTCTCAGTGATGGGAATGCTGATGGACTGCCTGTTTCAGCCTCCATTGTCAAGTCAACGCCGGCAGCAGCCAACACCTCTCTCCACCTACAGCAACCTAAGGCAGGATGCACAGCCTGAGTCACTAAACAAAGACTGCCATCATTTCAGGGAGGGAGGACTCATCGTTCAGGCTCTGCTGATACTGCCTTCAGCACTCAGCCTGGCGTGCTCCCATGTCCTCAATTCCCCCACTGGATGTGGCTCTATCAGTGCCTCAACCTCGCCACACGACATGAGAGGGAAACCTCAGCTCCTGCCTGTGACCGTGTGCTCGCCTTCCTTCCCGCTGCACTCGTGTCCCAGCCAGTGGGACAAGCACCTTCGATTTACTGGCTCCCAGGGGGGTTCATTTTGAATGTTTTATGCAGCCAGGGCAGGGCTGTGGTCCTGGGGGCCATGGCACCTCCTCCATCCTGAACATGTCTGTAGGTGTGGGAAGGCTACGCAGGGCATGTCCTTGGTGTGAATAAACATCCAAAGGGATGTACTTTGCCACTTGTCTCACACTAATGCAGCTCTTGTTAGCTGATGATTTTTGATGGAGACGTGTGTGCACTAATGGGAGATTGCCAGGCTAGAAGTAATTAAAAAAAAAAAAGTTCCTTTCAGCATGTTATAATCATTCTGAATTATTAAACAGGACAGAATTTTTAAAGTCTAATTCACTTTTCCATTATTTATGCTGTCTGCTTCAGTTTTATTCTGTCTTTTGAGAGTTATGAATCCAGCAGAAAGTTTCACTTTCGGGTTGTGATGCTGTCGGTGTTGGAGGCTGCCAAGACTCCGACACTGCTCATCTGAAAACCCCGTATGAGGGCTGCATCCTTCCCCATTTCCATGCACAGCACTTAAATTTCAGGCCCTTTTTAGCACTGCACCTACAACAGAGGAACTTTTCCAGTTGCAGCAAGAGGCCACTGAGGATCAGAGAAAAAAGTCAGCACATCAAAGGTGCAGGGCAGGGAGCAGCACATGGGCAGATCTGTCCCGCAGCAGGTATGTGATCAAACAGATAAGCGTCCATGCCTTCAACCAGCGCTGCCTTCCAGCCCCTGCTAATACATCCCAGCTCTAGCTGCAGCCTCTGCTTCTTAAATGCTCTGAAACAAAAGGGTTTTAAACCGTAATTTACTGTTTCTTTTTTTTGACATATTTCTAAATCGGTTCAATATGGTCTCGAACCGCTAAACTGAAGTGTTTGACTTGCTTCCAAATCGAAGCGTTCATATTAAAAAAAAAAAAAAAAAAAAAAAAAAAAGCAAAAAAAAACCCCCAAAAACCCNAAAGGGGAGGGTGGTGGGGGGGAGAAGAAAATGCAAGGAAAAGAGAAGTGCTCTGGTAGTTTAAATCAGTCAGCCCTGCACAGTGATTTAAAACCAGCAGAGCACTTCAAGTTTTCATAAGCACTTAGCTTTGGAAGCAGTCCGAGCCCTGAACACGTGCGTTTGTGGAATCATTTACCATTATTAGAGAGTTTGAATGGTGCTTGAGCTCTCCCTCTGCCCCGATAAGCACTCGGGCTGCCTGTGATTAGCAGGGTGGTTTCAAGCTTGTGCGCAGTTGAGGGTGATTATTTTCAAGCATGCCATCGCCTGTCCCTATCTCCGAAGATCTGAGATCTTCCAAATTCATTAATTCCTTCAGCTCATCTGAATGGAAATTACTAACTAGACGTGGTTCCCTCAGTGCAATTTTACAACGTGTGTCACAGAGAATAATAAATGTTTGCAGCCAGGGCAGATGGAGCAATAACGTGCATGCCACAGAGCACTCCTGTGCTGGGTCAGACCTGTTATTAAGATACATGATTGTGGCGACTCTGTGCTCCAGCCAGGGGCTGGGAAATTCTGGTTTTAGATGCTCCAGTGCTTCCTTAGAGCTGCAAAGGGCAGAAGGACAGTGCCTGACATTCCCATGTGTTTTTCGGCATTGTGCTGTGCTGCACTGATGGACAACACTTGGCTAAGCCAAGCCCAGGGTTCTGCACCAGCCCAGAGGAAGTCAGGGAGGTTGTCAGATGAAGCTGTGCAAAGAGCTGATCTTTCAGGTTTGCTGGCTGACCCGAGAAAGCTAAGAAAAAAATAAATAAAATATTGTATGAATTCAGGTTGACCTAAGATGGAAATGTTTTGCTTTTCCGAGCTAAGGAAAAATCTGAGAGAAACAGCCCTGTTTCTTGTTTTTCACTTGTTAAGCTTTTTGGTTGTTAACTGCTCACAAATTTTGCAAGAAAATTCTGTTGCAATAAGAAAAATGGAATTGCTTCGACTTGAAATCATCTCAGCAATTTCCCTCAGGTCTTTTGGCGAGGTGGTAAAAAACAACAGAAAAAATGCAAACCCGAATTCCTACTTTTCCACAGAAATTTTTGACCAGCAGCAAGACCACATGGCCCAGTGTAAAAAAGACATGAAATGTCCGAATTTGTGCATGAAGCAATCTGGGTCAGTGACGCTGCTGTGCAGCCCAGCTCCCTGTGAGGGCTTTGCAGGAGCCCAGAGCTCTGCTGCTGCCAGCAGGGAAGACGCCGGGAGTTTGAACTTTCGAGAGGGTCCCTGGATTCCTCCATGTGGAAAATCAGAACAATCTGCTGGCAAAGAGGTCAAACTGGAGGCAGAAGAAAGATAATCCCACCCCTACCTCCTCCCAGACGTGCAGCCAATGGTCTGCAGTGCCCCGGCCCAATCCAGAGCTGCCCTAGCCCATCTCAGGACATCAGGAGCTGCCTTGGCTCAAAAAAGGAAAAAGAGAGGGAGTTTTCCCTGGCAGACAAAGGAGGGGAGTGATGCCCTCCCTGCCCCTGGGACCACCAAGCCCCCCGTGCAAGGGGCTCTTCTCTGTGCTATCCAAGCAGGGTTTGAGTGCTGTGAGCATCAGGCTGGAGTCCCCAGCCTGCCCTGGCTCTCGGCCAGGTGTCATTTTGTGATGGTTAATTGGTTTGCAAAAGAAGGGTCAGAGGGGATCAGGTGTTTGGATGTCCCTGCTCCTCGGGAAGCTGCAGTCCCAGCTGATCCCACTTCTCCAAGGCTCAGCCTTGGGCTTGTGTGCCCAGCCCACTGCTTTGTAGAAACAGGTGCCTCCAAAGGATGGTCCTAGACCCGTGTTTTCAGGTGAAATTACTGTTGCTGTTGCCTGTAAATATTCAGCTACCTGAATTTCAATCTTTCCTTCAAAATACTTGCATGGAAAACTTTCAGGTTTGTTTGTTTTGGTTTTGGTTTTTTGTTTTCTGTTCTGGTTTGGTTTGTTGTTTTTTTGTTGTTTTTTTTTTTTTGCAAGAGCAAATTCAGAAAATATTTTTGAAGGGAATGCCCAAGGAAAACCTCAAAACCATTGATTTTACACATCCAAGATTTCAGTGTCCCCAAGAAATGCATAGCAGAAGGTCCCTCATACCCTTGTGAGAAAATGAAACTATTTTGAGCCAGACCTAGGAAGCATTTCTCGAAAGGAGAGAGTCATGTATTTACAAACTGCCCTGATATTCTATAAACCACAGAGAAACTAGAACTGAAGAGAATTAATGCTTTTTGGAAACACCAAAAAGAGTTTGAAAGATCAAGACAGATCCATGGTGAAGGATGCCAACCCTCGGGTAGCTGTGCTGATATCTTTAATTACAGGACTGCAGGAGAGAGTGAGAGCTGAGGTCCCTGTGCTTACCACTGGCTGCCTGGATGATGCTGGTCCAGCTGTTTCACACCTTTGTGCCTCGGTTTCCCCTTCTTCAAATTGGAGCCTGGGATTCAGTCCCGCCCCGCAGCAGTGTCAAGCTGTGCTTGTACCTTGCTGTAAGTTCTAAGAAGTTTGTGGGATTGTGGATTTTTTTTTCCCTGCTAGATGACTGGGTCTCTTTTGTCTCATTTTACAACCCCAATGGAAGGGAAAAATACACCTGAATTTGCCCTGTTCTGGAAGGAGAAAGCCGTTCTCATTATTAAGCTGTTATTTTTACAGAGCTGTACCTTACAGGCCCTCAATGCTTATGTTATAGTCATCAAAACCCAGGATGAGATCCCATAAACCATTCTTTATAGTAACCAGATGGTCATCAAGGCTGCAAAGGTACCTGACAGTGCCTATTACAGGGAAACACCTGCACAAACCTTAACCGCCTCTGTGCCAGCCCTGCCGGTGGGGTGACCTCTCCTGCAAAAGCTGGGTAGTTATTTGGGGGGATATTGTCACCATCCCCCTCCCCAGACCCATTAACTGAAGCTGTCCTGTCACAGGGATGTGTCCCCAGCCCTGACTCCTTGCCTTTTATTTTTAACCCGTTCATGGGGCATGATGTGAGCAGGTGAAACAACTGCTCCAGCCTTCTTGCACCTATTAGAAAACTTGATTGGGTTTTTCTTGTCTTTCTGCTTTATTTCTGGGAAACGGCACTGGAAGGGCTCTTTGGCAGAACCCCAGCTCACTGTGGACAGGGCTGTGGGCTCACATCACCTCTGAGATCCCCCATGCTGGCAGAAGATGCCAGGTCCCACCAGCCTTGCCCGTGACACCGAGTGCAGCCCCTCTTGGCAGTCACTTTCCTCCCAGCTTTGGGGCTGTTGGCTCACCTGTGGTAGACAAAGTGAGCTTGTGTGAGTGTTAGGACAGTGCTAACTCGTGTCACCATGCCCAGGAGCAGTCAGCAAGCAGTCCCTGGGTCAGGATGGCCAGCTGATGGCAGGAGGATGCTCAGAGAGGGCGTTGAGCAGAGAATATCCCACAAAAAGCGTAGCCCATCCAGGCACGTCAGGGCACTGGCAGCCTCTACGTGACTAATAATTCCTAATAGCAACAGGTTCACAGCACCTGGTGTGGCAGGGAGGTGCTGTTACTGAAAGGCTTGTTTCATCTCTCCTAAAAATCAAGAGGTGGGCAGGTTTTGCCATCTAGACCAGTAATTAAGCTGAACTGGTAAAAAAAAAAAAAAATTGAAGCCCTATAAGGAAATGCACATTATTGGTTTTGCAAAGCTGGTTCAAACCTGTTTTGATCCATGTGTATCCCAGCCTCCTTATGACATCCTGCAGCAGCCAAACACTTGATTAAAATAATATTGTTCAAATCCACCCTTTCAGGAGAGAAAACAACAACAACTGAGAAATGACTGCATTTTATTTCTTTTCTTTTTTTTTNGTTTTTTTTTTTTTTTTTTTTTTTTTTTTTTTTGCTCAAAACGAGCTTTTATAACCTGCGAAAGCAACATGCCTCAACCACAGCATTAAACTCTGTAGCTTCTGAGCAAGGGGGAAGCACTGGGGCTTTTGCAGTGCCCTTCTTCCCTGCCAACCTGATGTAACCTTCATCGATGTGCTGCTGTTCTGCATTGCCCAATTCCCCTTGAAAAACAAAACAAACAAACAAAAAAAAAAAAGGGGAGAGAAGGGAAAAAAAAAGGGAGAGAGAAAAGAAAAAAAAAAAAAAAGCCCTTACTCATGGGTTCTTTGCTCAGAAGCCACACCACGCTCAGTTTCCCAGAGGATGAGTCACGCGCTGACGTCCCGCATCCTGCCTCTCACCCCGAGCCCAGGGCAGCACGGAGGAAGGGCGAGAGAACCTTCAGAGTTTCTCCTGTAACCTCACCTCGGTGTGCTGGCGGTGGCTGGGAGTGCGGGGATGCCGCGCTGAGCACCGTGGAGGGGGAAGTGCAGCCCATCCCTCCCCCGGCCCCTTCCCGGTGGGATCGCCCCTCTGAATAATAAACAGGAGCAAGCAGGTTTTTTGCCCTAAAGCAGCAGGTGTGCTATAATCCTAAAAAAGGGCACTAAACGGCTCGGGAGATTCCTGTAACAAATAGGTATCTGTGCTTTCTGCAGAGTTTTTAAATCTGTAGATGCCTATTTTCATTTGACTACAGATATGCACTACCGATTCCATTGGCCTAAATGCTCAAGAGTGACTTTCTAGCCTGAGTTTTTTGATGTCTGGCAAGAATTGATGCTGCCAGTGGTGGAGTCACCATCCCTGGAAAGATTTAAAGGACATGAATATGTGGCACCTGGGGACAGGGTTTAGTGGTGACCTTGGCAATGCTGGGGGAATGGTTGGACTCAGTCATCTCGGAGAGCTTTTCCAACCTTAAGGATTCTATGATTCTGTCTGTCCTCTAAAAATCATGGGGTAGATTTGAAAAGTGCAGTCAAAAGTGATTGGAGTGGGTCTGATTATTCATCTTTGGGGATGTTTTTGAAGGTACTTTAGGTGCCAGAAGTTGAAATAATTTCGAGGTGGCCCGTCCCTGCCCTGCCTTTCCAACCTCTGGCTCTCCATGCCCTGCCTTGTCCCTCCATCCTTTCCTTCTCCATCCTCTGCCTCTCCATCCTCAGCCCCATAACAGAACTTCCTTTACCCACACCCTTTCCACCAGTGACACTTCCAGCCCACCAGCTGCCCCTCAGAAATGCTCTTTAATGTCTTTAATCTGCCACAGAAGGATGACCTTGCATCTGTCCACCAGCATCTCCACTTCTATTTTAGACTGGGCTTCCAGGCACTTCCTGAAAATAGTTGATGGCTCATGTCCCTTCCTGAGCAATCAAGTGCTGTGAGCTATCTGGATTGGAAAGTGCAGATATCCAGAAACAAGGAACAGTGGAAAGTGTTGATTTCCAGGCTGTTTCAGTGTGATATCAAAGCATGATGGAAAAAGAGATGATTGGGCGTTGCCAGTGCTTTTGAGCTTATGGCTGGTACCTATAAATAGAAACACCCAAAATTATTCTTAGAAATTGAGTCACTAGTTCTTAATATTTCTAGTAAGTCAGTGGGAGTTGTGCTTCTTAGGACAGAGGCAAAAAGTGTGTAAACCCACACAAAAAATCAGCTTCTAAAAGCAATTACTGGCCCTTTTGCTCTAGAGGAATGTTTTCCCAAACAGGAAGATTTGTTTAGCAGTGAGATAACTCACCCAAATCAGCTATGCATAGCCCTTTTTAGCCACAAAGGCACAGATTCAGAGCCTTCCCCACAGCCCCTGGCTGCTTCTTTTCGCAGTTAAAGAGCTTTTCTGTTGGGTTTTTGCCCCCAGGGGCACCTCCGCCTCGGTGAAAGCACCGGCCAGGGTGGGGTAAAGGGGTGGAGGAGGAGAAGGAGGTGGTCTGTGAAGCCTTGCAGTGGGGATTAGGAGGGTGGTGTGGGTCCAGGTGTGCTGCAAAGGGAAGTGTGGTGGCATCTCGTTGCACAGCGTTTAGACCCACGCGTGGCAGAACTGTCCCACCAGTTTATTAGGGAAGGGTTCCTCACCCAGAGCATGGCTGGGCACTGGGACAGCCTCCCCAGGGCAGTGGTCACAGCACCAAGCCTGACAGAACTCAAGAATTGTTTGGAAAATGCTCTCAGGCACACAGTGTGACTCTTGGGAGTGTCCTGTGCAGGGCCAGGAGTTGGACTCAGTGATCCTTGTGGGCCCCTTCCAGCCCAGGACATTCTATGAAGAGCAGCATTTCCTGTTGTCCGTCCGTGGGTGTCAGCACAGCTGCAGAGCCCAGGGATGATTTTTACCCTGTTTTCCACCTTTTCCTCCTTGGCTGCAGCCAAACACGTTCAAATTGTGTCTCCTTCACGCTGAGAATGAAGCAGGGATTTCCCTGCCACTCTTGCGGTGCTGACTGCTGCATCTGGTCTGCAAAAGTCACTCTATTCACACAGGCAGGAAGAGGATGAGTAACAGAGCCCCAGAAGTTCTTCCTCTCGCAGATTTATGGTCCTTTCCCTGCGTGAGGGCTAAGTTCTTTCCCTGAGCAAAATTCCTAAATCAATGGCTTGATTAATAGCTGAGAAACGTTTTTCCCACCGAGTCTGGAAGGACTTTTCACACGTAATTAGCTAAAAGAGCCGGAGAAGACATACAGATTTTTAAATTGTATATTATTGTTTTAAATTGTATAAAGTAATCAGTTTTAAGAGTCGGATGAATAAAACAACCATCTTGGGTGTTCAGCCACACAAAAGAGAGCAAAATACAAGACAAAAGGTCTGAGATACTCTGTGAGTTGGAGCTCTTAATTCACTGCATGCCAAGATATGTGACTAATGACCATCTCAAATTGCATAAAGACCTGAACTAGTAGAGGTCACCTTAATTTCCTCCACCTTAACTAGGGCATCTCTGATAAGCAGTGTGTGTGCATTAGAAGATGGGAATAAGCTAAACCAGAACATTCCTGGTCTGAGTTACACACAGGATGGGGGAACGTGGGGGGAATCTCTCAGAAATTAGTGTGTCTCTAGTGTGTTTCCCAGAGGGACTCCTGTTCAGACAAGCATAACATTTGCAATTTCCCTCTAACATTTTTCCATGGGTTAGGGTTTCTTCTGTTAAAAAAACCCCAGCAAAATATCCCCTAACCTATTCAGAATACAAGGCTGGGTCAAGACTGGATTTTCGAAAAGTCTGATGCTACATGAATTTCAGGCTCATTTGTAGTGACACCACATTGTGTTAGAGGATGCAGGACACGGGGATCCTGTGTCTCTGCCTTTGCAGGAGAAAATGCATGCCACATCTGAGGTCTCTGCACAACTGAAATACAGATAATCACCACGAGAGAAGAGCAGGAGGTGGAAATTGTGGTGGATGCATTTTGGTGGATTTCAAAGCAGTGCAGGGGTGAAAACTGGATTTTTTTTGTCAGAAATGCCCAGGTGTGGTCAGGGTATTGACAGCTCCAGGACCCAGCTGGGAACAGTGATTTGTCTTTCAGCTAAACCAGATCTGCTCCTCCTCGCAATTCCTGACCACTCCAAGAGGTTCACAGGACTGTCTTGGCCAAAAAGAGATGTTTTCCTGCTGGCAGGACAGGAGGTTACTCCCTTTGAAGCTTGGGGAGCAGAGGAATTAATTCTTTTGTAGAGATCCACCAGGCCTTAGCTCCATGTCCTCGCCTTCCCCATGGCCATGGCTGTCTGACAGGAGAAGGAAATGGCCTCAAGCTGCACCAGGGGAGGTTTAGATTAGATATAGGGAAAAATCGTTCACTGAAAGTGTTGTCAGGTATCATAAGGGGCTGCCCAGGGCAATGGTGGAGTCACCATCCCCTAAGGTACATAAAAGACGTGCAGCTGTGGTTTTGGGGGACAGAGTTTAGTGGTGGACTTGGCACTGCTGGAATTGATGGTCTTAAAGGTCTTTTCCAATATAAACAATTGTATGGTTTCATGATTCTGTAATTTAGGAGGTCTGTCCTTCCCCCAGTGCCCAAAGTGTGGTGAGCAGACAATCTCTGATCCCTGCTCAGCTGGACACCAGGATCAGGGAGGGGAATACCTTACCCCAAAGACACCCAGCTGCCAACTCAAGGTTTGACCAAGGATAATGAGATTCTGGCCGAATCTTCCTGGCAGACAGGAAGATTTGCAGAAGATTTGCACACAGCCCAAGCAATCTGAGGGTGCAACTTCTCTAAGGTGGGAACGTGACAAACCACCAGGTGTTCATGAATGTGTTGCATCAAATGAGAAAGCTCACACTGAACACAGGTGTGGGCAGGGTTAAACTTGACACAGAACCAAGAGGTTTATTCCTGCAGAGGCACAAGGTCTGGGTTTATCATTTCTGCTGTTAACACGCCCTCCAGCACACCAGAAGTCCAGAATTCGCTCCAACAAGAAAAAACCCTTTCACCTCACCACGCTTTATAACCCAGCACCTCTGCCAACCACAGGGCCCCTGCCATGGCCAGGCTGAGAACACGGGACATCAGGCCAGGTTTAGCTGTCTGCTTGTGGAGGAGTCCCAGCCTCCCTTGATGAGATCTCCAGTGAGTGCAAAGGGAGACCAGGGCGACTTGCTCAGATGGGCAATTTGGGTGTCTGTTCCTGTCGAATGAGTCACACCCGAAATATTCAAAGGCATCCTACCTGCTGCAAACAAGCAGCCTTTCCCATGAAACCTCCTGCTTGCTGTTCTCACTCTGACACCACATCTGATTTTGCATGATAGAAATCAAGTCTGTGCTTACTTTGGTGTGATGAGTGTTGTTTATCAAATCAGTTCATTTCTTTATGCGGAGTAAATTTCAAGGTGTTCATGACAATAAATTTTTGTGTGGGAACGCCACAGAAGCCCCAGGAATAGCATCAAACTGAAAGAAATTTATCTTCTGCTGCAACCCACTGATGATCAGAGAAACACACCAGGAGGAAAGATGAATACCCAGAGGCTGGAGATAACTGCACATAATCCCCTGGGTGGTATTCCAGCTCTAGAAATTCAAGCCAAAATTTCGATTCTTTGTGCAGAAAACAATTTAATAAATTGTTTGTTTCATTTCCTGGCAGTTTTCTTCCAGCTGAATCACGTGGTAATCCCAGCTCACGTCCATTGGTGGGGGGCAAAGGAATCCTGTTGAAAGGGTAGACATGCACAGGGAAAAAAGACAGACAATGATCAGAGATTGTAACTCCACAGCACAAATTCAGAGCAAACATGGCAAGCAGAGAAGATGGCATCCCTCCCCTCTTACACAGCCACCACGGCGGGAAGGTGAGGAAGGGGAGGTAAAATTGGGCGAGTCTCAGCCCCAAAGCATCCCAATGGATGCTCCTGACCTTTGCAATCCCTTTCCTGGTCTCCCTGTCTTTTTGCTCCTCTTTTCTGCACCTCCCCAAAAACCAATGGCACTGCTCAGGGTCCTCCAAGAGTATTCTGTGGAGAGTATTCCTGTTGTGATATTCCTCATGGTGGAACCACAACGTTTAGTTTGGCTGATAAGACATGGCAGCGTGATCTACAGTGCAGGGTGTCTCCTGAAATCTGATGGGCGAAGCATGACACTGGATCTAGGCAACACTTACTAAATCAAGTGATTTTAGATGGTTAAAAATGACCTTTCCCCTAAATTAAAGGCTCATAGCATCATCTTATTTTGACCTTTTTTTGTTTTCCAGCAAAACAGACCCCAAACAACAACAGCAACAACAACAACAAAAATACGTTCAGTTTTCATTCACCCTCGCTCTCTTTTTTTTTTTTTGCAAACAACAAGAAAGAAGTTTTCTGTGTGTGAAAAACTAAATGGATGAATGTTTGCAGTGATACAGCTGAAAAATGTCACATTAACAAATAGCTTTTGTCTAAAAATTGTTGAATGAAAAGATTTACTATTCTGTCCATGAAAAGATCCCTATGTGGATAAATAATTCTGTGTAACTGCTCCTAACTGCTGACTGCCTTTACAATACCACTTGCTCCCCGCAGCAGGGAAGGGCACAACCTATGAATGGATCTTGTCCTGCCTTGGGCAACTTAGATGAGGGATAGCTTAGGATGTAAGAGATTTGCTCGTGGGGAACTCCAGGCATGTCTTCTCTGGGTGGTCTCCTCTGAGGGTTTTGAAGCAGGCTTTGCTTTCAGGAAGGCTGCCATCGTTTTACTTAGACTCCAAATGTCACTGCCGTGCTGTTCTGCAGGAGAGGGCTGGCATTCCATGTCCTGGGACTGTGGTAACCCAGCCCTGGGCCTGCACAGACCTGAACTCCCTCCTGGTTTCCTCCAAGTGCCTGTCCAAGTGATGTTTTTGGTATGATTGTTTGCTTGTTTTCCCAAAAGAATAGCCCCAAAACAAGTCAGGCAGGGAGCAAATGCCAACGTGGATTTTTAGCTCCTGTTAGACCAAAAGGTTTGAGCCTGTTACAAAGTGACGTAACCTGTGAAGGCTGTGGGACCTGCTGGGGAAATGCCATGGGAGTTTTGCAGCAGGGTGACCTACACTCTGGCAGAAAGAAACCAAAGTGGGAGCAGAAACATCCCCTTTTCCCAGTTCTCTTTCCCTCCCAGCCTGCGGGAAATTTCTCAATTTGCAGGTTCAAGGAGATTGGAGAAGTTGGTGGCAAAGGGTTATGAAATGCAGGAACCCCACATTCAGCACAGGCAGTCCTTGAGCTGTGAGAGGCTGAGGCTGGGGTAGACCCCAGGGACATCCCTCCCATGGCATCTCCGCTTGGCTGTGCTGGGTTCTAGGCGGGCTGGACCTTTTCTCTGGCCCAGTTCAGCCACTCTCATGCTCACCACAGCTCCTGCTTTGCAGCAGCTCCAGGAGCTGAGCTCCTGCAGGCTGGGTGGCAGGGATGAGGGTGGGTGGTGTTCGCCACCAGATCCAAAAAGTCAGTTGTTCACCTTCATTTTCAACAAGTTCTTCAAAGACTGACCCGTGTGCACAGCATTTTGCACAGGATGGAGACCATCATTTTTGTTTTGGAGTGCGGATTGGAGGCTTTTATAGATTTATACATTTTTAATTAACCCGTGTGGCCTCAGAATCAAGCCCTTACTCGTGTATCTGTGAAAAAAAAAATATATATGTATATAAAAGTGTGCATGTGCTTCTGTGTTTGTGTGTGGTATATAGTAACTCAAAACTGATTTCTCCCAAGCTCATTTACTGAACACTTTTAAGCAGTAAATGAATTCGGGAAAAGCTGGGAGAACTGGTGAATAAGTTAAAAAAGAATAACTGGGGTTTTTTTTTTCTGTGCAGCTCCAGAAGTGAAGCACAGTTAAAAGCACAGAACAAAAGCCACCGTAAGACCAAAAGCAACAATAGAGTGTTTTCCTTCCTGTATGTTTGTTACAGTTCTTGCTGGCCATGCAAAAAAATAAAAACAAGCCCAAATAAAATCTAGCACACAGGTCATTATGTTCTTTGGGAATCAGAAATAGACTGAGTGGGCTTGGTAGGCAAACACACATTTCACAAGCTCCTTCTTGTCACAAAGCCAATATTTGTTCAGGAGAGAATTCTTCCTTTGGGTAATTAATATTTTTTTGCTATTTATTGCTCGCTGGATGGATGTTTTGGAATGCTCGGGGAAGGGGGGGAAACCTGGCAGTGTTCCTCGCAGCTATTCCATTGCTGCTGAGGCCTTCCAACAAAAATCACAGCACCGAGCGTACATTCCTTTCGTAAGCAAAATGGATCATCAGGAGATGGAATGGCTTCAAAGGAATGCGTGCATCATGCCTCTGACATTTTGCTACAGCTAGAACAGGAGGGGAGGGGAAAAAAAAGAGCTATGGATGAGCACTTTCCTTAGATTGTATATTTTTCCTTGCTTGTCCACTGCGAAGGAAGATTTCCAGTTGGCACCTGGGAGGCTGGAGCTATTTCTCTTCCAAGCCACACGTTCGAGAAAAGCCAGAGAGTTTACATTAGAGAGGAACAGGAGGTGAAGGAAATTGTAAACTTGAGTGAGATGTTATAGGGCAGGTTAGATGCTGGTGGGTAGACTCACAAAAGTGGAATGTTATTGCTAAAATCTGGCTCCTTCCAAAAAACCCGTAACGTTGTCAAAGCCTTGAGTTTTGTCTGCTAGTTTCAGACATTCCAACATATGCTTCTTATTTTGTTTTTAATACTTACAGTCCATCCAGAGACAATTCATGGCAACTGTGGCTATTGTAACACTATATAAAACACAGGGTTTGATGACAACTGATATGAAGTGTGATTGGAAAAAATAATGCCCCCTGGTAATGATAATATTTCCTGCTCAGATTGGTCTCACGATAATAGGGCTGCTCTAGTGGTGTTTTCAGAGTTATATACAGGACTCTGGTATTACATTACAGCTGCTGCCTGGTTATACATCCGTGTGAATAGGAGGGAATAAATGCACATGCAGAAACACCAGAATGTTGAAAATGAGGGCCGAAAAAAGGCAATTCCTTGTTTGCCTTGAGATGGGGGTGGGAGAAGCTTCGTCCACTTGGTCATGGTAGACCAGGCAAGTGTCTCGGGGGTTGGAAGCAGATGATCTTTAAGGTCCCTTCCAACTCAAACCATTCTCTGATTCTCTGATCTCGCCTTGTTTCAATGAGAAAAGTGTCCCCAGCACCCTGGGTCCCTGCTGGTCCCTGCCCTGCCCCAGCAGCCCTCCTTGGCCAGCTCGTCCTTGGGTGCTTGGCAGTTTGGCTCTGGAGGTCAGAAATAGCCCAGAGCAGGAAGCTTGGCTTTCAAAGGGGAGGGTGGATGTGGATGAGAAGCAGAGCTGCTGCTCTGGAGGGAGGCAGGGAGAGGGGGGATGACAACCTGCCCACTGGATGGGGTTGCGGACGGTTCACTTCATCCTGTTCCAAAAGGAAACACGTTTGAATCCTTTGTTGTAGCTCCACAAGCAGTCCAGCTCCCAGCTCAGGGGGGCCTACTCTCATGAGGGAGCAGAGTTACTGCTGGCTTGGGATACCAGTACTGACATGAGCCTGTTCATCTTGGGTTTCCCCATCTCATCCTTCTCACTCCATGGCACTTGATTGCAGCAGTGGCAGCAGAGCTAGGGATGGACTCTGCTTTCTGCCCTCTGGCTTTTAGCATTTAAATCCTTGCTTCTTCCAAAAAAGGTTTCAGGGGTCATTGGGTGTAAGGGAACTGAGGTGAGGGAATGGTTTCCTCATCCAGAAGCACACGGATATCTGCATTGGTGAAAAACATGCCTGACACTACAGGACTGGGACACAACGAGGATTGTGGAATTATCCTTTGGCTTCCTTGTGACCTGCAGCAAATTCCTTCCCAGATTAAAGGCCTAAATCAATGGATGTCAGATAAGGGCAACTCCCCTTGAACCTGGCTCTGCATGGCAGTGAGCTCTGCGTGATCACTGTGACTACAGGATGGACATCAAAACCCAATGTGCAGCTCACGTCAGCCTTGGGCAGCGTGAAGATCTCAACGATGATTCCTGCTGCTGAAGGTGACCACAACAGCCCTCAGGAGACAACTGCAGCTGGAAAAGTTCCCCAGGAAAGATGAGAGCAAAGGAGTCATTTCTGAAGCAGGGATAAAAAGTTCAAAGGAATTTTTGTCACGACTCTAGGAGAGGTGTTTTGGTTCTCTCATCCTCATTTTAGTCCCACACAGCAAAACTGGGAGCAGATGAGGGTTTTCATGGTTGGTGGAAGTCCTGGGACCCATGAAGCTGGGCTGTAGGATTTCACATCCAGAAAGCAGGGATGCCTCAAGGACCCCTGTACTGGGGGAATGTGCTACTACAAGAAGTATAGCCAGAGTCCCCCATAAGCTCCGAGCTCTTGGTCTCAGTGGCTCGAGACCACATATCTGGCAGTTATCTGAGCAGGGGGGCATAAGACAAAGCTGGCAAACAAGATCTGATCTCATTCGGAGAGGAAGGGAACTGAGTCACCCAGAGATGCACGAACATCAAGGGGAAACTTCAAAGAGGCCAAGAAACTCAGGCTCAAGGACTCCAAGGAAATATCTTCAAAGGCTGAGCAATTTGACCCTGGGGCTGGGAACAGTGCTAGTGTCCACCCTCCTCGGGATGACGGTAGAAGGGGAAATTTTGCAACTCTCAAAAGTCTGCAAACATGCGCAAAGACACGTGGAAATTGGGAATGGTGCGAGACGCCTGGCGTCACGCCTCGGGAGAGAGACCGGCTGAGATCCCCGGTGTTCCCATGAGGGAGGCTACAGGACTTTGTCTTACCAAATCCTGATGAGAGCCTTTGGCTCTGCGTCATAAATATTGGTAGTGAAATTTCCAACTGGGTTTTTATTCTTCCCAAACTCTTTCACAACTGCTTCCCTGCTCTGCAAATTGTGCTGAGCTGCTGCTGCAGGAGGACCCTCGGTTCCTGTCTCAGCAAAGTCGCGCAGGGACAGTGAGCATTGGGGGCAGCGAGGAGGGTCACACATGGGGTTATTTCTCATCCTTCTCTAGAGCAGGATCTTGTAGAGCTGACTATCATTCTGTGTCCTCCTCTGCATTTGTCCTCAGAGGTTTCCCTCAGCCTGAAGTCTGAGGCTAGGAAGATGTCTAGCATGGAAAAGTGCAGTTTGCTCCAAGTTTGTTGGCTCATGTCGTGGAAACTCATCTCCCTGTCAAGAATCCCAACCCAGGTGCAAACCACTGTACTTAGACAGGCTTTGGAGATAGCCCCACAGCTACCTGGCCTGTCCCAGTACAGACTGTGCCAGCAAAATTACCAGGAGAAAGCCTCTGAAATAGGTGGCCCTGGGGCCACTTGCCCAAATGGTGCCGAAGGGCAGATTTGCCTGGGACCAATGACAATGAGGGCATTTGTCACTAATAGGGTTGTCAGGTCCCAGGAGGAGAGGGAACTGCCTGACACAACACGAAGCAGAGACAGCTTTATTCCTGGAGTCTGCGCTGGGTCTGAGCCTGACCCTTCCAGCTCAGAGAGGCAGGAAGAGGGGATCCCTCGGATCCCTCAGCATCAGTGACAGCCAGCCTTGGTGTGATTTGAGTGTGGCCAGTGCTGAACGCTGATGGAAAACCCCCAGGGCAGGTTTTATGCGCACTAAAGCTCCAGCCTTGGCACTATGAAGGCACAGAACTGGGTGAGAGGTGATAGGAAGAACAGTTCAAGGGATGAAGATGCTGGGACTAGGCACCCTGTGCACCCAAGCACTGCAGAATCAGAGAATCACTAAGGTTGGAAAAGACCTCTGAGGTCATCGAGTCAAAGCTTTGACCAAACTAAACCATAGCACCAAGTGCCACATCCATTCATTTCTTGAACACTTCCAGGGATGTTGAATCCACCACTTCCTCGGGCAGCCTGTTCCAATGCTGTGAAGAAATTCTTCCTGATGTTCAACTTGACCCTCCCCTGGTGCAGCTTGAGGCCATTACCTCTCTTCCTGAAGAGAAATGTCCACAGGGTCAGCAGAGTGTTGCACACTGGGCAAGGACCACACACCTCCCACTGTCCATCTCACTGAGCAGCCTCAACGCCACAGCTCCATCCCCTGGGTCCCGAGGATGGCTTCATCCAGCTGGCACAGCACCGTGCAGGATTGGCTGAGAGCTGTGTCAGCAGCCACCGCAGGAGCTCTCCGGGGGCTGCCGCTTGCCAGGCCCCGCTGCAGCCCACGCTCTCCTGCCCTGGCTGCCACACTCCCCTCGACAGCCAGCACAGGTAGGCACCTTGCCCAGAGCAGCCCTTCCCTCCTCTTCCCGGGCCGGGCAGACACCAGCACCCAGCTGTGTGGGTTTGCTGTCTGCCTGTGATAACAATCGCAGAGAAGAGACGGCTTTTTTTTGTAATGGCTCTGATTCTTTTCCTCTTTTATGTCTACAATCTTCTCCCAAGCACTGCTGTGGGGGGCAAAAATATTCCCAATGACAGGCACAGCGAGGAGAGTTCACCCAGCAGCAAGCAGAAAGTATTTCCGTGGCCCTGGAACCAAGCAACGGCTAGAGGCCAGATTACGATTTCAGTTTTATTGGCAGGAGCTTGGAAGAAATCCACTAGAATAACTCGGGTTTGCAGTGCTGTAAGTGGGATCACAGTCCCCTGCTTTTCTGTCTGCATGCCTGCTCTGATTCTCGGGTGCAAGTTTGGCTTTCTGGATGGGAATGCAGCCGGTTATTGCCAGCCAGGAAACCGGCTCGTTTGGCACCAGCAGCAGCCGGCTGCCAGCACTGCGACTCGGCTTTTAGCCAATATGAGAACTTTTTTTTTTTTTCTCGGTGGCAAAGAGAGCTCTGATTACTCAAAGTGTGTGATTTTGGGGTGTTCCAGGCACAGATACCACCATGCACTCTTTTTTCAGTCTGATTTCCATTTGGGACTAAGAACAAGTAGTAAAAGTGAGCTTGGTCTCCTGTTTTCCCTTGTCCAGCAGGTCCAGGCAGGAGACACTCACAAAACAGGGCTCTGAAACAATCTGCTTGCCAGCAGGCATGGGCTGGCTTCTCCTGACAGGCATTGATAGGTCGAAATGTTCAAACAAGACTCATCCCCAAGTGCTGGAGAAACACAGGAAACCTGACACCCACCTTGAGCCAAACCCATGGCTCTGCCCCAGGACAGAAAGTGTCATAAAATCTATTAAGAACAGGGCTGAAGTTGGTTGATAGAGACCATTTGGAGACCCTGACAGCCTTGTAGTGTCAGGGCTGAAAGGCCAGTCCAGCAGAAGGGGGAGGAGCCGTCCATGTAGTCAGTTGGGTGAGAAGAGTGAGGGGACCTCATCCTGTGTCCCTGGTCCTCAGGTATCTCCTGAGGAGGTCACTTCAGCTCCCAGCACCTCAGCCAGGGACACCTGAAGAAAGAAAGCTACAGGGTGCATTCAGGAAAACGTGCAAAACGTGAGGCCATGGGGGTGTGGGGCTTTTTCTCCTGGCAATACCTAAAAAAACCCCTTTGCAGAAAGGCCCTGACTGACTCTGGATCCCTTGGGTAAAGCCTTGTCTCTCTCCAGGCCTCATACAATCTCCTTCCTTGCCCTGACTGAAGGCGAGACTGAAGCTGCTTTTGGCTGTTGCTGCCTTTCCACCCTTGTGCCTGGAGGATGCCAAGCAGAAGTCCTGGCTGGAAGGAGCCTCCACTTTGTGGGAACCTCGCAGCCGTTCCGTCTCTCCTCACCACGCAGCCAGACTTGCAGCCGGCACGACTGTCTCCGTCTTAATCCCTTTCCTTTCAGGTGGGTTGGGAGCACACAGGAGGAAAGCAGGCTTTGCCAAAAGAAGGAAAGCACTGGCTTTGGGAGGCTACAGGGGAACCAAGAGAAGAAGGTGATATAATTGTTTAGACGTGGTGATGCTTATTGCCTGTAGAAACCATGGCAGAACCATGAAAATAATTATGCCCACGCCGTGAAGATTAATAAATTAGAAGATGGGGAGAGCGAATACACCCTGAAGCATGTTTCATGCAAAAAAAAAAAAAGCAAATGTTGAGGAAATAGCTAATTTGGTTCCTTTTCAACACACTAAATGGGATGCTTCTAGTTTGGGCAGGATTTGCCTGTTTTGCTGTGAGTCACATCCGATCTGTGCCACGCTAAATCCGGCAAATATTGGCAGCACAAAGCAGGAACCTGCCCACTGACAGAGGACCTGAAACTGAGCAGTTTTTCCCAACTTGATACAGGTTGTTCATCTCTGGAACTGTTATGCAATTCTGAGTATTGCGTGTCTGTGTATGTGGCTTATTATTAATTTATCCTTTGGGATTGCATCCTGCCAGGCCGAGCATTTTATAAAACAGTTATGTAGGTGTAGGGAGACGCTGTGTGCCAATGTCAAGTGAAAGTCTGTTGCAGCAGTGATTTAAATGACAAGGCTCCGTGCTGATGATTTGGCCCAACATCTTCATAGCAGAGGCTGTACGACTCTCCTCCACAGATTTCCATATGAAACTCGTAACTTCTGGTGGAGGATTTCCATTGCTTCTTACAAGCTCCTCTGGGCCAGGCACGCTGTAAATTAAATTGCTTTATTTAAGGGCTAGAACCAAAACCCTGGAGCCAAACGCCTTCTGTCTTCATTCATATTTGAATTTGTGGCTTAGGCCCAGATGCACTGTAAAGTGTCTTTTGTTTTTCTGTGTTAAGGTGTGGTCAGAGCCAGAGGTCAGGAGACAGCATCCAAGGCTTGGTGTCCCACCCTGACATTCAACAAGTCCTTCGAGGTCTGTGTGCCCTTGTGCAGAAATGGGTTATTCAGGGGAGTAAGAGTGGGATACAGCCCTGATGCCCTGTGTTTTCCGAAGGAATATTCTACAATATTTATTTTGTGACCAGGCACGTTGACTCACGGGAAGGAGAAGGAAACCAAATCCCCAAGGGCTGAAGGAGGGAAGATCTGCCCTAAACTCCATTGGGCAGTGAGAAGGCTGGAGTAGGGACCCACCACCTCTCCTGCCTATGCCCACAACCTGTGGCATTTGTGACTATCAAAGCAGCAGGAAAGCTGGAGAACAAAGAAGAGATCTGCCCAAAGATATCAAACCCACTCATCAGCTGCCTTGCAAACTGAACTGCAGCACCATGTGGGTCTGAGGATGGGGCAGGGGTCTGCCCTACTTTAGATCCACCCATTCTCCTCCCCCAAACCACACACCAGCACTGGTGGTCTGGGTAAGAGGAGATTCCATCCATCTCAGGGCAAGGTTTCAAACATTCCGGCCATTTTCCCTTTCTCCATGGTGTTTTCTAGTGCAGCTGCTGGGGGTATCCAGGTCAGCCTGTTCACACCTGGAAATAAACCCTGTCCAGGAAAAAGATGGGAAAATAGGGTAAGATGTGACTTAAAAACACTGTTGGGTGAATCAGGACATAGCTTGGCTTCCCTTGAAATCCTATTTGTGCTGCAAGGCAAGAACCAGATAACAAGGGAGTCTTGTGCTTTTTTCATTGAAGGTGCCTGGGAAACAAATGGCTGAGAGTCACAAGGTGCTGGTGGTTAGGAAATAGTAAAATGCATAAATCCTGAGGGTGGGAGAGATCTCAGTCCAAGGGTGCCAATGCTTTTACAAATAATAAATCCTTCCTCCTTGTGTTGCAGTATTTATGACGAAAAGTGGGTGCAGGGTGGGTAAAGACACAGATCATGGTTCCCAGAAAAGCCAACACCAGAACCAGGAGCTCCTACCCCAGAGAGGGTGAGAAGGGTTTAGGTGGAGAAAGTGTGGAGGACAACACTAATACACTGATTTTGGCCATAGGCTGATGAGTGTCTCTACCCCCACTCAAAGATGGACTTTCCGTTTGTTCCACACGTGCCTCTGGGAAAAAAACACAGCATCCAAAAAGGATGGTTGTTGCTCTGCCTGTGTCCAGGAATGCAGCTGAGCAGCTCAACTCAGATGATGGGTTGTCCTGTGCAGGGCCAGGAACTGGACTCAAGAGACCCCTGCGGGTTCATTCCAGCTCAGGATGTTCTATGAGTCTCTGATTCCACGGCTGGTGGCTGATGTTTAAAAAATACCAGCTTTTTGCCCCCTTGCCTCATCCTTTCACAGGTTTCCATGTCGGCTTTTCTGAGCACAGAGTCAGGCTGGCTTCACATGCCTTGCAGAGATGATGGAGAAAATGGAAATCGTTATGCTCCGCTGTCTGAGTCCTTCCAGTAAAAGAGGAATCCTTCTGAAACGCGCTGGGATGCAGGAACACAGATGTTTGCACTACCATACACCAGCTCTATGGAAAAATTCCCTTATTTTAGATGCTCTGGCTTTTGAGAACACTGAACAGAGTTGTTTTTAGGGCACAGAGGGGTTTGGATCAAGCAGGAAGATTTAAGCTGGAGCAGGAGTAACATTTGAGTGTGTCGAATTGGTTTGTGAAGGGCACATCACCCTGTGTCTCTGCATCCTCCCATTATGCAGAAAATCCCAGAGGCCTGAAGAGAGAGGCTGGGCCTTTGAGCAAAAAAAGAGGGAAAAACAGCATTAGATGGGATATTACCCACTGACTGCTATTTCATTTCTCCAGAGAAATTTACGATGCGATCATTAAATCCTCAAGAGACAAATCTGAACAGTATTTTCTTCCTTCTGGGCAAAAATCTTGGAACTCTTAAAAAGACATCGTATTTCACAGCTCAGCAACCCAGCAGCATCTAAAAAACTGGAGGGAGAAGAAGAATTTTTAAACGAGTAGTCTTTTTGGTTTTTTTTTTTTTTTTTTTTTTTTTTTGCTTTCGTTCCTTTCTAAAGACTCTATGCTGTCAGAATTATTTTCAGGAAAAATAAATAAATTCTAACATCTGGTAATTAATAGCTTATGAGGCAGAGAATGGTTGTCTGCAGAGGCAGTTCAGAGAGCAGAGTGTTTGCCTTGCCCCTGATCTCTCGAGATCGCTGCTCACTCACGACCGCAAAAGCTCCCCGGATACGGCGCTTAACCACAGTTCTGCTGCTGCACTTCAGGGACACAAACAGGAGGATCAGTATAGAAATTGCCACAATACTCAGGTTTTCAGGTTTTCTGTCTCAGTTTTGTCTCCAGCCAGGACCACAACAGCTTCCCGGCTGCCTCAGCCTTTGCAGCTCTACCTCAGTCCCAGCAAGTGGACCTTGACACTCGGACCGTTCCCCATCTCGGTGGCCTCCAAAATCCTCACATCCTGACAGCATCTTCAGAAGCTGTTCCTGGCACAGGAAAAGGGTTTTTTCCCCCCTCGTTTTATTGGGGAGAACTTCTGCAGAGGGATAAAGTGAGTTGCAGAAGGTCACCAAGGGGGTGTCTACCAACGTACTCAGAATTGCAACCACAGAACTTTCCACTTTACCCTGATACCTAAAACACAAAACCCTGGCACAGTATTTCAGTCCAGATGTCACCCACACCATTACATAATAAAAATGTCCAGATCTAAGTAAATTAGTGGGCCTTTGAGAGCTCCAAAGCCAAATTTTTGAATTTCTGAAATGTGCAGGGCCAATTTTATTTTTATTTCTATCAACCACAGATGCCTAATACAAGAAAGACATCTCTCTTTTTAATCTCAAAGACCTGTGCTACACCTCAGAAGTCTGGGCCTCCCTGGAGAAGGAACTATGAGAGAAGGACATAAGATGGCCAGGGCATCCAAAATCGATCCCTGCAGCATTCAGCTCCACAGAATTTGCCAGCCCTGCCATTGCTGAGGGAAAGTTTGCCTAAGAGCTGTCACACATCTTTAGATAACTGGGCTCCCTTCCTTGAATTTCTGTGGACTTCCTGGGTGATAGCCTGCAAATCTGCCCATCCCTGTTGCCTAAATTTATTTAAGTGCTTAAATCCACCTAAAATCCACACCTCACCTCCACATTGCTCGGTGACAGCACCAGACTCCAGGGGCAGGAGGATCCAGACACGAGGGTGGCAGAGCCTCAGGTACTGTGCAAACAAAGCAATGGGTTTCATCCTTCAGCCCCTCATGGTTTTGAAGCAGAAAAAACCCCAGTTCCTAATGGGTTTAAAGCTTACGCCGAATTGCAAAGAACCATAGGGCTTTGCAGAAATATTTGTGGCACCTGTACAGCCAAAAAGGTGCTTTTCTTCTGGCGTAGTGAAGATTATACAAAAGGTGAACATCCTTCTCTCACAGCAGGGATGCTGTACATAGGTGCCTGGGCAAGATGTGGCCGGATGTAGCTATTTAAATCTGACTTGCTGCCCATGCAAATGGCTCTCCTGCTGCTCCCTGAGCTGCTCTGGGATGGACCTGCTGCAAGCAGAGGGATGGGGCACCTCACGGCTCCAGGCTGTTCCTGCAAGACAATTTGTTTTTGGTGACACTCGGCACACTGGGATTTCTCCCTGTTGTGTGAAAAGTGGGTTGAGACCCCATGCTGTGGAGACAAAGTTAAATTTCCCTGATTTTCCAAGAAAAGGCCAACAGTGGAGTTATACCCACCCAGCTGGGACCAAGCCGGCTCAGGCTGTCACCTCCCTTCTCTCTGAGCTGCTGGATGCAGTGCAGTTCAGCTGGGAAGGAATTTATTCCAAGGAGGTGGGAGAGGCAAACTGGAATTAGTGCTGAATCCACCCAGGGACTGAGTGGCATGCAGACAGCTTGCATTCCTCCCAGCCCCATCCTCTGCAGTCAGGCTGGCCCCACGGAGCAGCCAGGATGCCACATATTGTCCTATTAACCTCCAGAGGATTGAAGTTCCATACCTCAGAAATTAAAGAGAATTGGAAGATAAAGAGCAAATGTGTTTTCTCAGCTTGTGCTTCTCGAGGGGGCACGTCCTGTGCCCTGGTGACGTCCCCTAATTTTCAAGAAAAGCCTGTCTCAGTCCTCAAAAAGGCAGCCAGGGAACTAATTCAAATTTTTCTGTGGCCCTCCATGCTTTGAAGGACAGCTAACCTCGGGTCAGCCTCCTGGTTAACATGAAAGAGCAGAAAAGGGTGTTCTTCACCCAGACCTTGGCACTGTCAAGTGTTTTGAGTGCCTCGTGTCACTTTGGGAGGAAAACACTATTATCTCTCTCTCTGCATAGTGCTCTGGTGACAGAACACTAAATTGTGGGTAGCTGGAGTTCAAAGGAGATAGATTTAGGTGGCAGAGGGATCTGGACACTCTGATCAACCAAAATAAATGGTCAAACTCCCATGGACTCAATGCTAGAGTCCTCTGGGAAATCAGTGGGAGTTTTCCCATAGGATTGCACTGCAGTAACTTAAATTAAGCAAGGGAAAGGTTTCTTACTCAGACACCGAAAGAAAGAAGTCTCCTCTCAGCAATTAAAATATAGAATTCTACTTGAAAGTGATTAATATTTCTAGTGTCTACTTATGGCCAAGCCACATATCCCCAGCCCTACCAAATATGAACTTAAATACACAACACTCTCTGGAGTTACTTCTCAGTTAATAATTTATGTATTCTGGCAACAGATCAATGCAACTAGAAACTAGTTTAGTAACTTACCTTCGGGGTTGTCTATCTATAAACACTGCAGATTCCTAAGTTAAACAGAACCCAATTGTTTTCCCGTGTAATAGAGGCCAGGGCCTGATTTATATAGTTAATTTAAATGGTAATCTGGAAGAGTTGGGAAAAAAGCAACCTGTATCATTAAGGGTTATGAAAGAGGGAGAAACTGTTTACTGCTGGGTTCAGAAATATGAGATATAAATGAAGATAAAATGCAAGAATCAAGACAAAAGTAATAAAATGATACCAGTGTGTGTTGTCTGTGCTTATGTAAGGGCACATAAGTCCTGGCTGATTTTTCCTGAGGTTACCCTACACCCAACAGAACTGTCTGATGCTGGGATTTGTGTGCAAGTGTGCAACCCAAATTCTTGCCTTTTTAATGCTGGGCTGAGCCCAGTGTCAGAGAGCGAGCCGGGATCTCCTTGCTGCAGCCAGACTGGGAGTTTGAGGGACATGAGGTGTCGAGGCTTATCCCTTCTCCTTACTCAGGCCTGGAGAAGAGAGGGGACAGCAGCCTTTGTGGATGGCTGGTGCACCAAACACGGCTCGCATTCGAAAGTGCCTTGCAGTGACTAATTAACAGGCATCTGTTACAACTTGTTGAGCCTTATCTTCATTTTCATACGCGCTGTTTTGGAATGAAGTTCTATTTAGGCTCCTAAGCGTTGCTCAAGAGTCACATTACAGGATTAGCCTTCCTGACAAAGGGGAGGGGATGCTTTGTGGTTAGCAGCACGGGGTAGGAGGCAGGAGGCTTGGCCCTGTCCTGGCTGCTGCCTCATCACCTGCTCTGGAGCTGCCCTCTGGACTCTCACTAAGCCTGCACGGAGAGTGAGGTTTCCTGAATGTCTGTGGTGCGCTCAGAAAGCTTCTTTTAAAAGAAGATGTCATCTAAATATTGGTTTAATAGTTCTCAGATGCCACTGAGTTATTCTTCTGCAAAACTATCTGATCCTGCAAACTGAGCTGCACGGTGCCCTCCTCCCCCACTGCAGACACACATCCTGAGGGGAGAAACCATTAAAAGAATGTGGAATCATGGAATAGTTTGTGTTGGAAGGGACCCTACAATCATCCAGTTCCAACCCCCTGCCATGAGCAGGGACACCTTCCACTAGCCCAGGTTGCTCCAAGCCCCATCCAACTTGGCCTTGAACACTTCTAGGGATGGGGCAGCCACAGCTTCTCTGGCCAACCTGTGCCAGGGCCTCACCACCCTCACAGAGAAGAATTTCTTTGTAATATCTAATCTAAATCTACTCTCTTTCCATTTATAGCCATTACCCCTTGTCCTATCACTCCATGCCCTTATAAAAAATTCCACAAAGTCTTACCTCTGCCCCATCAGTCCTTGGCTACAGTCAAGACAACCAGGGCAGAAACCTCTGGATGTACAAACCACAGCCCATTGAAGCTGAAAGCCTCGAGATGGGATAATAAAAGATACCCTCTTTGTGGGTCAGAGTGGAGGATTATAGATGCTCGCCCACACTGTAATCTTATCTCTGGGTGTTGCTCGTGTGAATTGTGAATTCTTTGGCTTCATGTGCACATGGACTAAGGGGAACTTCCAGATCCTGTGAGCTGACTCATCTGAACCCTTTTTTATCTTTGTCTTTCTCAAAGAAAAAATAACAAAGGCTCCTCAGAGGAAGATTTTGAGGATACTGAACCCCATGCAAAGCTGGTCTGCTTGGGAAGTTACACAGCAGTGGTGCAAAATTCAAAACCACTGCAGAGGACTGGTAAAGGCTTCCTTATATTTTAGGACTTAGTAATGGAAGTTATTGTTCCAACAAGGCTTGTTCAAGGCCGGGTTGGACAGGGCTCTGAGCAACCTGCTCTAGTGGAAGGTGTTGCTGCCCACAACAGGAGGCTCGGAATAAGATGGTATTTAAGGTCCTTTCCCACATGACCAAACCAGTGTGTGGTTCTGTGATTCTAAGGTGGGTAACCACCCAAACCATCTGGGCAGGGAAGGCAGGGCCCATGCCTTAGGCTCTTCTGAGAGACCCTATGGATCTGCACATTGTCTCTTCCTGCGTGGGCACTTTTGTTATGAATCATCTGCACCAACACACCCTTATGGTCAGTGGAGAGGAACGGACACTTTGGGGTACAGTTCCTCTGCCATATTTTAGTCATCTGTTGTAGGAGGAGATGAATGGTGCCCCAGACCTCAGTGGGCTAGTCAGGTGGGGGTGACTGGTTTGGATGATGCTGCCTGGATACAGCCATCTAAAGGAAGTGTTTGGGCATCAGACTATTTCTCTGGAATCATGATCACTTCCTTACAGTTCAGTTTCAAATGCCGCCAAAGAGAAACCAACTAAAAAGGAACAAAATAACAAACTCTCATTTCAGAGACGCTGAAGCAAGTGGGAGTGTGAACATGTGTGTGTCCACATGGGAAACTACTCTGGAGTCACTGCAGTTCTTTAAATACCCATGAACGCGATGCCAGGTTCACCTCCCCTCCTGCACAGGCTCTCCCACACGCCTAGGCTGCACGCTCCTGGTTTTCCAGTTTTAATGCAGGGGATTGGAGCAGAGAGAGCTGCTGATGGGCTCCAGGCTCCTGCAAGGGGTAACACCAAGCAATCTCACTCGTTTATGCTCATTTATCATGTGGCAGTTGGCCTGACTGAGGAGCTGCTCCCAGTTGACACCCGCTAAACCATACATCGTTCTAATAAACGTAATAAAATTCTTTTCTAGACAGGACCCCTCAGCCTCTGTACTGGTATAAGAGAACTGAGTGAGAAATCATCAGCATCTAAACCCTCTGATTCTAGTTTTATTGGAGGAGATGAAAGATCAGATCCTGATTTTAGCTACACTGATGCTGATCTGGAACAACTCCAGGTGAGCTACCTGGACAAGGCTAGGATATAATCTGGGCCCAAAGTGTTTTGTGGTACATCCTCGTAGCATGAATTGCATGAGTGGGTTAAAGGAAACAGAAACCCTTCAGATTCTGAGAACGAGATGAAAGTTCAGCTCCTCTCCTGGCACTCCTGGGGTGGTTTTGAACTGCTCCTTGCAAAGGTGAAAAGGAGGTGTTGTAAAGCCACTTGCAACTTTTCCCACTGCCCCTGCTTGCTTCCAGTGGAGGTCAGCTCATGTCACCACCTTGCGTGGTTTTCACCTCGCCCATCGTGACCTGCAGTGGGACAGGCGTGACCATGACACCAACCCCTCCAGTCTGTGCTGAGGCCAACTTCTCCTTCGGGCCTTTTGGGGAAAATTCTCACTTCTCTTCCCTCAACAACAAGTAAACCACTACATAAATATCACTAAGAAAGTCCCGGTTGAGAGAATGGCCCCCACAAGCCCGATGCTCAGATGAAGTCTCAGAAAAAGGATGTTTGTGGACTCCAAGTGAGGGAGCACAAATTCCTGGTTTAGATTTGCAGAAATCCCCCCACATTAGCTGTGAGTGTCAGAGTTCATGGTCGTGTCCCTCATGTACCACTGACTTAGGGCAAGAAGTGAAGTTGTTGGGGCTCAGACTGATAAAGGAACCTCCATATTTCAACATAAGCCATTAGGCACCTAGTCTTTAGAGACTGGTACAACTGGAGAGATCCCGAAACTCCTGTTAGAATGAAGCTCTCCCACAAGTCCAGGTAGATCTGGTGAAAGGGGCAAAGAGCCACCACCTTTTTTCTCCTTTGCACCTAATTGCACTTGACTTGTTTAATATGCAACATCCCAGTTTCAAAGGGTGGGTGAGCAGTGTCCCCCCCAGACCAGCCTGCTGACCTGCTATTAAGGGGCACTGGTGGGATGGAGAGAGCTGGGGTTGTCCTCAGGCTGTGGAGCACATCAACCACCCACTTCCCACCTCCTGGGATTTCCAGCTTTACGCCACAGGAAGATTCAAGGGATATCAATGCCCCATTTTGTGCCCAGGCTGATCCTGTGCAAGAAGCACTGAGTGGGTGGGATCCCACTGGGGAATTAGTCAGAGGAATGGCTCATTTCTGAATGCTGAGGAGCTCATCATGACCTAAACCCCAGGCCACTTCCAGCTGACTGTGTCCAGGGGCAACCCTGGGTCCCAGAAAATACTGCAAAACTAAAAGTGAAATACTCACAGCACCTTCAGACTTGGGTTTCTGCTAAATGGACTCTTCAGGCTCTTTATGTTGAACTCAGATTTTTTTTTTTCACAGCCCTTAGTCCCTTTGATGTTTAGTTCCCAGTAGTAAAATGAAGATGTTAATATTCAGCCCTTTGCCTTCCTTTTTTTTTTTTTTTAGACAGCATTCACTTCTGCTCTTTATTGGATCTGCAGTAATAAATGCAAAATAATAATACCCAAAATAGGCCCACAAATTGATCTATCATAAGCAACACAGACTGCAGGAATTTTTTTAAAAAACCTAATTATTGTTTTATGCAGTACATTTTCTAAATAATATGACCTAATAAAGCTCCAGGGAAATACCAGGACACAACCCTTTCATGTCCTGCTTGTGATACTGGGAAGCAGCTTGAGTCATTCTACTCCTGAACCAAATCCTCTTGCAGCTGCCTGCCCAGATGACCCCGTGCAGATCTGACCAGTACTGAGAAAAATCCAGTTAGAGACGATGTTTTGCAGACTCAGAAAATTAAAAAAGCATCACACTGGTATTTGTCATTCTTTGGGGGAAAAATGATAGGAGGAAAAAATCCCCAACTGTTCAAAACATAGTGGATTTTAGTCTTTCCCACTCTTTTTTTTTTTTTTTCCCTCTCTGGAATATCTGGACAAGCAGCAAAGATTGTAAGAAATGGGTTAATCAAATTGTGTGCCTGGACATTGATGTTGCTTTGACTGAGCACTGTGTCTGTCCCAATTAAAGAAAACTTTTCCAGGGGGTAGAAATGCACTTGAGCCCTTGTATGTTTGTGTTGGTCACTTACTGGACATGGGAAGTTGCGGCTTTGGTTTTTCCTTCAGTGGGGATAAAAACACACATATTGCACTTTTGGCACTGCCTTCCTCCATCAGTGGAGAGAGCAGATTTTTCAGCAGCAGCGCCTTCTTTTTTTTCTCTTTCTTCCCACTGTTTTCTTTCTCTTTGAAAGGAGCATTTGATACTGATTAAAGATGTCAGAATGACACCTCTTTTTCATAGACCAGAGGATGAGAGGGTGCCTTGGGCAGCTGCAGGGTGAGTTTCTCCCCATGTATGTGGCTCCAGCTTTGACACGACCCCCAGGAGTTTAGCAGCCTCTGGAGCCAGTGCAAGCATCTTGCGTTCATGGTCCATGAGGGTCTCTTGGAATCAGCAGGACTTGTAAAAAAGAGGTGTTCTCACTGCTGGGTCACCTGCTGGCTGAGCAAAGAGATCCCTGCTCTCAAGAACATCCTGTGACACGAGTGTTGGTACAGATGGTGGCAAAAGGATTTGGTTTCATCTTCACTATCAGGAAAAATACTTTTTCTGGCTCCATCCCTACAGAGAAACCCTTCTAGAAGGCCACAGACTCCTGGTTTATTGTGGAAAATAAGTGGGAGGAAAGCCTTCCCCTTCAGAATAGGAAAAAAAACCAACACAAAAAACCCCCAAAAAACCTGTAAAGTACCCACAATTCACCAAACCTGAATCTGAGGGTCTTTTTTTCTTTCTGGCCTCTCCTGACTTTATTGCTCCCGAAGCTTTGGCATTCTTGTCACAGCGGTGACACCGGACCTGAAGGAGGTGGTGGCGAGGCCAACCACTGTGCTCTGCCGGGCCCTTTCTGTCCGAGGGGACATCTGCTAAAACCAGCTGTGGCAGTGGCTTGTGAGTGATGGAGAGCTGGACTCGGACTGTGATTCAGCTCATTAAAAGCACCCTGGGGGCTGCTATGGTTATTTGCCCCCTGTAGTGCTGGCATTTTTGAGGCCAGGTCAGAACTCATTGCTCCAGGCTCTGTGCTGAGGGCCCTCTCTATATCCTTTGTCAAAGGACACGCATTTAGCCTGTCCCTCATCTTTATCCACCATGGCGAAGGCAGAGACCTGTGTCTGAGCAGGCTCCCATCCCTCGGCTCCTCTCCCCCGAACAAATGTGGTCAGCGTGAAACAAAGCCCAGAGCAGCAGCACGTTCCCCTGTGAGCAGACGGAAAGTTTCAAAGGCACAAAGGGTATTTAGGCACCGACTTCAAAGTCAATAAGTTGGATGCTGAAAAAAAAATCTCCCCCGTAGCCTTTATGTCATGCCACTTAATAAGTAATTAAAAGCTCAAAAATCATGAGTCTGCTGCTTTCATTACTTCCTAAAGCACACTCGATACATCATCACTCTGTGAAATGCTTCACATGTACCGCATCCTACTTTAAATATGCCAAACAGTGAAGTGCTTAGCATTACAAAGGCAGAGACATCAAGGAAGCTTTGATAAAATCTGCTGAGCAGACAAACATCTCTTTGGTTGGCACTAGCCAGGCTAGGTTTTTATTCCACAATGATTAAAAACATTTCGAGTGAAGGCAGCTCGGCTTCTATTTTAGACACAAGACCATTAGGTGACAAAGAGCGAAACCTTTCATTACGGGGATGCTGGTTAAAGGGGATTAACCCATTCGGCATTCACAGGATATTGCCGGTGGAAGGCAAAGGTTTTTCTGAGATGACTCTTTTCTGGGAAAGGGGACTGAAACAGGGGTGGACGGCTTTGCTGCGCTGGTGGCAGGGAGGAGATTAGCAAGATGATGCTCTGCTTGCCAGTCCCAAAATGGTGTGAGGTATCTGGGGTAGGTTTATAGGATGGGGCACAGCTCTTCTGAGACAGGGAGGCTGACATCTGTGCTGTTGCAAAAAGCAAATAGGCAGGGCTTTATTTTTCCCTCTCAGGCTGTTTGTGGTGGAGCACGTCTGGCTGTGAGCTCTGGATAGTACTCAACATGGTGAAGTCCCAACAGTGACAGGGTGTGTTCCCGTGATATAAATAGACATTTAAGATGAGCTAAATTTACTCAGTGAATCATTTATTTGCTAAAAATGTGGTTTCAGGGTGGCCATGGTTGTTTGCCAAATATGATGCATATTCTCAAATGTTTTTGGATTAAATACAAAAAAAAAAAAAAAAAAAGAAAAAAGACAAAAAAAAGAAAAAAAATGGAAATGTTGAAGCATTTCATTTCAGCATTTCCTGAAACATACACATACAGATAAATATCTACCTCAAACTCTAGTATTCTCCTGAATTCTGAGGAGCTATTCACAAAATGGAGGAGAAAACAATAACATTTCTCTTCCCAGCTTCACCCGGTGTTTTCAGCATCTGATTGGGAAATCTCATGTTCTAGGAGAGTGCTCCCTACTGTGATAATGATGGGGTACTCTGACCCGGGTGCCTCTTGTTTTCTTCAGTTGGAATTACTTCACTTTGTAAGAATAATTAAATACCCACTGGACGAGAGCAAGGGTGAGGATAATTTTGTGGTTGGAGCACTCCCCTGGGATGTGGGAAGTCTCCCAACAGCTGCATCAATGAGTGGTGTTTATACAGAGTGGAACAGCTCCAGAAGAAAAGGAGGTGAGGGAGACTGCAGATCGTCCTGTAGCCTGGCTGTGGGAGACCCAGGAGATAATGACAGTGTAGGGGACGGAGCTGGTCTCGCACAGGGCAGGTGATTGTTGTGCAAAGTGGGATGCAGTTGTGTGAGCCCTTTCATGTAGGTTACAAAAATGTGGCAATTTGGTTCTTCCACCTCATGCCAGAATAAGCACTTTTTTTTTTTTAAACCTCAGAGAGTCTTTTAAGAAGGGGAAAAATCCTTCTCACCTACTGAGAGGGCCCTCATTCAATTCCCAGTGCTGCCCAGTAGGCCAACTGGTGCACCTCTACCCCTGAGGGGGGTTGGACCCGGGAAGCAATGATAACTTTTTATTCTGTGGTTGTGATAAGCTCCATTATCAAACCCCAACTTCACCAGCCCTTCCCAGTCTTCTGAGGAAGCTGTGGGAAAGCTCAGCATGCTCGAGTCGCTCTGCTGGGAAGCAAGGACTGCATATCTGTCACTGCAAACAGAAAAGAATAATTCAGGTCTCATGTCCTGGATTTACAGCAGAAAAATATAAAGAAATCACAAGTACATTATTATTCCTTGCAGTCTTGCATGGGGGGGTTTATTCAGAGTGGGTTAAAGCTGAGAGGGTCAGCAATTGCTCGCCTCCAGGAGACAGGGATGTGAGCAAACTATCAAGTAACGTGGAACATGCATATTTTCTAGCACCTGAAAAGCTGAGGTTTCTGCAGAGCAAGCCACCACATACTTGTGGGATTAGGCATGTTAAGGAAAATGTACTCTGCCAGCCAGGCTGTGCATACAGACTGACAAGGGCTTGTTCCTCTGCCTTGGCTGCTTGATTGCAGACTCCACTCCACGGGAGAGAAGGGAGGTTCCTTTTTGCTCCTCGTTTGTCCTTGTGCAAGACTGATAAAGCCAGAGAGAAACCAATGTTATCACCTCACAGAATAAATAGCAAGAGAGCTGAAAAAATAATATGTGGAAACTTTTTTGCCTATGGACTGTTGCTTATGAACAATTAACTCGAGCTGAGTGCAAACAGAGTCTTTGGGAGCGGGTGTGTGTTGGTAGAAATATTTACCAGGGCATTGAAACCTGGTTGGAAATAAAGCTGTGCAAGAGCAGTCAGGTAGGAGAAAAAAATCCTGAATGAAAAAATGTTTTCAGTGCAGGAGGAAAGCTCAAACCATCGAGATACTTTCTGCCTTTCTGCCCTCTGTGCAGTGGGATATGGAGGCCTGGTGGTCCTTCCAGGGGGTGGGATATGGAGGCCTGGTGATCCTTCCAGGGGTTATGCTCAATGATGTCCAACTTAATAACATCATTTAGTCTTTCTCTACTCAATGTGTGATTCTCAGAGCAAGCAGAAGGGCAGGTATTGGAAAGGGAGACCCAGCTGCACTCCAGGTGTCATTCAGGCTCACTTGGAGGGAGCATTTGCACCGTGCAGAGCCACCCTTGTGCAGGATTTATTATTTCAGACACAGCTCTGAACTGATTCTCTGAAGTGCTTCTACGTGAGCCAGTGTGTGTGGAACAGGCCTTAAGGAACAGCCACAAGCATGTTTGGGCTGATGCTGCACCTGTCCCTGCACTCTGCTGTCAGGGGAGCTGCTGTGCTGAGCACATGGGGTTTTGCGCCCTTTTTCAGTGTGAATGGAAACAGAGGAACGACAAAACCCCTTTGAGCTGTTCTGGCAAGTCAGCCCTGGAAAGAACTCCAAATCTGCAGGGAGCTGTGTTTCTCCTCCTGCAGGAAATGGATGTGTTTTTAAGTGTTCTCTGCGTAATTGTGACCAAATACCACAAGGACATTCACTTCAGAGAGCATTTCATCATCCCAAATGTGATGTAACACAACGCTTCCCAACCAAACCGTCCAGAGGCTTGTCTGTTATGAACTGAAGTTATTCCAGAAGAGCTACTTTACCTTAAATTCCTGCCCCATCCTAATCCAGATTAATTTTTGTGTACAGACAAGCCCTCAGGGCCTGACTCAGGGAGAGCTGCAGTAAATGAGAATCTTTCTGCTGAATGCTGGATTAAGCCCGAGGTGCTTCTGGCTGCCTCTGCCTTAGCATTTTGGTTCAGAGCAATAATGCTGTTTTATAGCAGCTTCTGGCTTGGCCTCCCCCACTCCAGAGTGATCCAGTTTGCAAACAGCTCTGATGCACACAATTTAATATTTTTTATCTTTTTTTTCTTTTTTTTTCCCCTCAGTGGAAATGGAACCAGAAGTTCTGTCACAACCCCTCCTAGGAATGTAAGGTAATAAATGAGTAGCTGGTCCTTCAGCCAGCGTCAGACAGTGTGCCGGGTGGGGATTTTCAGTGTAGGTGACTGGAATAAATCTGACCTGGAGTAACCACTGTGGACTGCACATGGAGTAGGTCTTGAGCCCACAGCACCAGGCTGCTTGTTCTCCTTACACTGTCCTATTGCTGCCTCGCTAATCTTGCCGTAGCAGTTACCTGTTAATCTAGATATGGCCTGTATGATGCATATCACCGCTGTGTCTGACTCCTCACAGCCCCACACACAAGGCAAGATGACAATCTCTGCTTTGCAAATGGAGATGTGAGGCACTCCGACAAGACAGGGAAGTTGTCATCTCCTGGGTGTCGGCCTGAGGATGGACTTTCTCTCCCAGCTGGCCCCAAATGCCCACAGACTGCTCTGAAAGGTGATGTGGGGTTGGTGCAAAGGAAGGATTCAGTGCTTGGCTCTGCTCTGTGCTGTGCCAGCAGGTACCAAAGTGCAGACTCCAGGCTGCCCAAATGGCCAGATGAGCATCCTCAACCTGGAAGCACATCCAGTGCCTCTCTGAAAAGAAAATCTGGAGAAGGCAAAGGCAGCTCCCAAAGCCTGTCCTCCCTGTGAATGACAGAGTGATGGAGAACCAATCCTTGCTCTGACACAGACTTTCTTTAGGACCCCTGTCAAGTCACCCCATTTCTCTGCCTCATTTGCCTCTGGTGCCAAGGGGTGGGACGTTAGCCTGGCTCATCTGCTGGGTGATACCTCTGCAAGTACCCTGGTGCCAAGGTGTGCTCCTGGGCACTGGCCTGGCAGCAGCTTCAGCAGCACAGCCCCCAGCCCTTCTCCCTCACGCCAGCCAGCAGCGTCCCAAACAGCTCCCCAGGGCAGTTTGCAGTTTAAGACAGGCCAGGAGCCATTCCCAAGACAAAATATTCATGTGTCTGCCGTAATTCAGAGCCTAAAGAGGTTTCATGGACACAGAACCTTTTGTGTTTGTGGTCTGAGAGCCCACAACTCATAGCACAGATGTAGCACTATCCAGTAGCCCTCGGGCCCCAGGGTCTTTGCTGCCTTGTTAGTAACAGATCAAATGGAATAATGTCCAGGCTTAACTGGGGACTACTTTAATTTAACACCAAAAAAAAGACTAATTTCTTAAACTTGCCCTGAGTAATTTCTCTGTCCCCACTATAAACAACGTCTTGGCTTGGTCTGCCTCTGCAAACCTCAGCCTTTTCTTCTTCTCATCCTGAGGAGCAGTAAAAATAGGTAATCTTTAATGAAAGGTCAGCTATTTGGGTTAAAAGCCATGCTGGGATCCCGGGGGGAGGGAGCCGGTGGCTTCCCAGGGTAGCGGTGCCTCCATTGTGGCAGCCCCAGGTCCCCGGCGGGGCCGGGGCAGCACCAGCCCCTGATGATGCCGTCCCGCAGGCAGGAGGGGAGGAAAGCACAACGAGACGTTCTGTGCACTCCCGGGCTGATTACTGCATTTATCATGCTCCCAAAACCCTGGGAGCAGGCAGCCCCGGTACCCTGCGTGCTCTTACAGCTCATTTCTCTGTGAAACTGGAAACGGGACAAAGTCAATTACGTTATTTTCCAACAGCAAGCCCCTGTGGGACAGTAACTCAGATCCTGGCTGCAGTTCGGAGAACAGCCAGAGTCCCACTTGAAATTTCCTTAGCGGTGGTGACACGGTCACAGCGATGCTTTATTCCACTGTATTAAACACCATAAGGATTTTTATTCTTGAAAACCACGTCCAAAAGAGAATAAATCACTCTGTTGCCTCTGCTGTAGGCTGCTTAAACTGAAAAAAAAAAATTCATCTCCACAAGCTCTTCGAGGCAGCTACCTGGTTTTTGTTGTGTTTGGATATTACTTCCTCTGAGGGGGCACAAACAGAGGGAGGAAAAGTGTTTCAGGTTTGGCACCATACCAGGAGTGTGGAGGGCAGGGTTGGATCAGATAAGCAGAAATCTAAGACCATAAATACCTCTGTGTCACTGCAATGTGAACAGCAGCAAATCCCTCTGGAAAAGTAAAGTGGATGTGTAACTCAAAGCAAGCTGGACAAAACTGCCCTGATTTGAGAATTCAAGCTTTAAGAAATGAGTGGTGCTCAGGAGACCCTCAACCATGCCTGTTAATTACCAAAGATATTTATTTTTAACCTAAGGCTGGCCCACTCCATCACAATACTTTGTAGGAGACTGACATGGCACAACTGGCCAAAAAACAAAACTACTTGAATGAAGCCCTTATTGCCCTGTGAGGATGTCCCTGGCTCACCCCTCATGCCATGAGGCTACTGTGTCCAAGCTGGTAAAAATCTGAGCATCTTCTTTGTTGGAGTCACAGAAGCATCAGGGTTTGTGAGCTCAGAGCTAAAACCAAGGTGAGAAGGGAGTAGGTTGGGGTGGGTGAGCTCCTGGATCGGTGTGGGGACAAGGATGGCCCTGCCACCACCTCTGTGGGTTCCCCCATGGGAGGCCAAGGGGACATGTGATGTCACCAGTGGGACTCTGATCATGTCACTTTGCTGGACAAAACCAGTCACATTACTGGTCCAGGCCTGTCCCATCTCACATCACAGAGCAATACAAACCTCTCCTCTCTCCACCTTCTCTCCACGCTCCTCTGGTTGGCTGCCAGCTCCATCTTGGCAAGGGGAGGCAAGAGCCCAGCAGAAAGAGCCACTCACTCCTCAGCTTTAGTCCTACAACATGTCCTTCTTTCAGGGTGACATCTCATGTGATGGAGAAGAAGGAGGACAAGAGTTTTGTCATCCAGAGCATGTCAGAGATGCTGCTGAGAGCACAGAGAGGAGAGGGAAGACAAACAAGAGCTCTAGTGAATAACTCCCACAGCAAAATAAACAACAGCATCTCAGCCAAGAACATCCATTCTTGAATAGATATTGTGTCTCCAACACATGTACTTCACATTTGGTTTGATGGCATTTTCCTCCCTGAAAAAGGCTGTCCCTTCTGCAAATGACTGTCAGCCTAACTGGGGCAGATGGGGGTGCAACATTTAAATACACCTCTTCCCTTTTGACTTGGTGCTCTGGAGAGCACAGAGAAGTTAAACATCTGCCTTTGTGTGTGTGTGTGGTTGCAGGGGAACATGGATGGACATACGGGCACCTGTCAGAGAGTCACAGAATGGTTTGGGTTGGAAGGGGCCACAAAGATCACGTGGTTCCAGCTCCTTCCACTAGACCAGGTAGCTTGAGGCCCATCCAGCCTGGCCTTGAGCACTTCCAGCAAAGGGACATTCACAACTTCTCTGGGCAACCTGTGCCAGTGCCTCACCACCCATCCTGGACATGTGCTGAAGGCAGTTTGTCCCTCACTGACCCAGCTGTACAAAAGGCCTGGGTCATTCTTACCCAGGACATCATGGGCAGTTTTGTCCTTGGTAGAAGAGTTCCTCATGATGTGTCCCCTTTCTCCTTCCTAACTTCCCATCCTTGTGGAATATGAGGACTTTGCCCATTTGGACAAAATTTCTAGGCATTCCCAAATCCCAGACAAGTAGCCATGGGGTGTGGTCACCCTGCAGCCCACAGGCACGTATTTGGGCACATCAAACCCCAGCTCCTAGTTTTATGCCACGGCCATGCCATAAGCACATGGACCCAATGGGCCCCTTGGCTTTGGCAAACCATGACAGACACCTCACCTGTCCCAATGCTGCCCCAAATAAAAGCACTGCAACACACAGAGAAGCCACAAAAGCCAAATAAATGCCTTGAGCTGTGGGAAAGACCTGGGAAAAGCCATTCCTTTCTGATGGTATCTGGCAGGCATGCAAAAAACATGGCCATGAGCAGGCCTCCTGAAAAGAGAGAGAGGGAGGGGAAAAGGCATGGCTTTTCTTCCCTTATAGTTCTTGAAAGCAGAGCAATAATCAGCAGAGATAAGCCCTGCCGTGTGTACATACTCTTCTAGAAAAAAAAGGAGAAAATAAGGCTGAGGTGGCTCTTGAGTGTTCCTTCCTGGCAGTGGGGGCAATCAGACACCCAGCCAGTTTCTATGGCTCACACTCATAAATCCGGCCCATGAGTCATCAACTCACAGGCCCCAGCAGCTCAGACCCTGCCTTTTCCATGTAGACACGGGCTCTCTGCCCCTGTTCTCCCTTTTCCAAACCCTGAGCCAGCAAGAAGCCCACACAATTACCTCCCCCAAGCATCTGGAGGCAGGTTCATGCATGGAAGTGTCACACCAATTCATCCTTCCTCCAGGTGTCTGCATGGAAAGCACTGGAGTGGCAGTTTGGTAAATTCAGAGATTGGTCTGATATATAATTTGGTTTAATTTGTGACACGTTGTCTGTCCTGAGCACGAGGTGTTGGATGCTGCATGTGCCATGAATCAAAATAGTCAGTTCTGAAGGACCACTCGGGGAACTTTTGTTTTCTATAATATCAGTCATCCTTAGCAACCGGGGAACTGCCCCGGTCACGAGAGCCGGAATTGCAGGATAACTGCCTCAGAACACAATCTTTCTCCCAAATCAAGCAAATGGGCCAAGCAAAACAGCACGCAGGGAGGACAGAGCAAGTTCTTCCAGGCACTTCAGTCCCTGACTAGTTAAGCAGGTTATAATGGGTTTTAATTGTTACTCACACAAGCAGCAACTTTATTTACTGTGGTTGATCATCCCTCACAAAAGGTCTGAATTGTCCCCTGGCGTTCAAAAGGCAGACAGCTCTCACCTTCATCTGTGATGAAGTCACCCATAAAATCATCCAGCAGAAACACGGCCCCATGGTCAGCAGGACCAATACAGCCATCAGATGAGGGCTGCTGTGCCAAGGGAAAGCTAAAACCAAGCTCTCAGGGGACTCTCAAGGGACATCGTGTCTTTTCAGCCAGACACTGCACAAGAAATTGGGCCAGGAAGTCAAATAACACAGCAGGTCCATCAATAGAATGAGAGCTGTCTGCTCTGACCTGGCACTGCCTGTGGGCAGGGATCAAGTCCCTCACAAAGGTCACGAGCACTCTTGGGAAACTGAGGCACCCTGGTCTGGTTGTCCCTTCAGGTACCCCTTGGCAGGAATCTGCAATGACGCTGGAGGAACTCCTGGGCAGGGAAGTGTGATGGTGCTGCCACAGACAGTAGGAAATGTGCTTTTCTGGGTCACCCACAGCTCCTTCCCAAAATCTCACCTTTGGCAAAGACATTCCTGTAGCAGAGTTTTACCACAGCAGGGGCCTCTCTCCTGCCTGAGCTCTCTGAGCATGTTCCTAGTTTTCCCATTCCACTTTATAACTCCTCTGAAGCTCAGCATCTCAAGTTTGCCAATACATTGGATTCATCTTGCTTCCCTGCAGCAGATCAACTTTCTCATACCACAAACCTTAGGCTCTTTTATCTAGACTTAGGGTTATGGATTCAGGGTTAGTGTTGCAAGGTCTCCAAGACCGAGATGTGAAATGCACTGAGAATCCAGACCCTGGAGCAAGCCACTCTCCTGTGAATTAGCCAAAGACCACGAGAAGTGCAGCAGTGTGGGAAGCAGAGACCCAGGTTCCAGGGAATGACAGCACTAGTTCTTGCGAGGGTCTCTTCTCTCCATTCCTGTTCCCTGGATGTATTCTGCGTGCTATTTTCGCTCTGTACTAACGCAGCAGCGATGCTCTCTGCCTTAGACATCTACTGCATTTCACCCCCTTCACGCTCTGATGGCCCAAAACACCTCGAAACCTCCAAGGTTTAACAACCCCATGTCCTACTCATCAGCCAGGAACCATTTTACTCTGAGCTTACCAAGCCTACGGCCTCAGGCACATTCTCATCTTCTGATAGGGCTTGCACAACCTTTCTGGTACCTTATCAGCACTAAGAGCAGGAACAAGGTGCTTTGCTCAGACCTGACCTCTTGCCTTCCACTCTTCAGCCAAGGGGGACAGGCATCCTGGGTCCCCATCTGCCACCAGAGCAGGAACAAAGCTCTGCAGCTCCACCACCAAATGGCATTGGCAGAACAAAACCATTTCTCCACCGCACTGAGCTGTTTTGGCCAGGAAGTAAGAGGGTCCCTTAGCAAACATGGGTAAATCAGAGCGTGCACACAAAGTGGATGAGTGTTTCAATGGGATTGTAATGCTGCCTCCAGGCATACACCAGCCTCACCAGCATGGGGAGTACCAGCTTCCTGCACCGGCAGGTTTGCACCACGCAGAGATTTTGTGCATCTCCAGCCAAAGCATTTCAGTCCTGGATCACCTCCTGCTGAGCCCAGAGCATGCATCCCCCCTGAGCACTGCTGTCAGCCCTCCTGGGACACTCCACATGCCAGCACAGCCCTGGCACCATGCTACTAGCCCAAGGTGTGCTGTCGTTGTTCATAACTCAACATTTCACACTGCAAATGTTTTAATATTCACACAGTGCTCCCCCCTCTTCCCTCCCCCTTCTTCCCCCGTGTGGAGATGAGTTTCCACTTGTCGCACCACATTCTTGGAAGAACAGGCAGAATGGAATTAAAGGCTTCAAACTAGCTCAGGGGAGGTGAAAAATGTTGCCTAAAGACAGAAGGAAAAGATTGTCAGCTGAGATTTAGAGATGCCCTGAGCAGGTGAAGGATGATTGCATCCGATTCTGATGGTACATCTGATTCTGGCTCTGCCTGGGATGGTCTTTCTCTCACAAAACTTGTTTTTGTCCTGTCTCCAGTCTATCTACAGAACTATCCAGGTAGAAAAATGCCCTCTCTATTTTCAGAGTCTCCAGAGTCTCTAATAGTCCCTGCCACTAACTATGGAATGAGGCAATGCACACTCGAAATGGCTCCAGATTTCCTCAAGCCAGACAGATTGTGATTCCCTTACAAGCTTCTCTTGTATGACTCAGCCCTATATGAATGGCTAGAAATGAACATCAGGCTAAAACTAACAAAGTGGGTACCGAGCAATGTTTTTTTCCCTGGGACACCATTTTTCTCAGAGTCTCACAGATGTAATTAAAAGGTGTCAGCTGTTTGAAGGAATACCCTTGACAGTAACAAGCTATAATTCAAACTGAACGATACATTCAGTTTGTTCCCTGGACCACAATGCAGTGATATATTCACTAAAGATTATCCTCAGGAAAGAATGCCCTGAGTTAACTGAAATAGCACAAAAATCTTCTTATGGTCAGTGACAGCTCTGATTAAATTTGTTGGACAAATTCAGGAAAGGTGGCTGTATAAAAGTGTAATACTGGGATTCAGAAGACCCTGCTGAGCCCCAAGATCAAGACCTCACTGGTATTTAGCAATGCCGTCCCTGTCTAAAAAATAAGAGACTTTTTCATTCCATGCTGCAGCTACTTAGGTGGCAGTGGCTTTGGCACAGGATTGTCCTGTTCCCTTTTCTTGATCACACTGAAACCCCAAGACTTTCAGGGTCTTTTAGAAGCCTCTTTGATATCAACACATTGTTCTTTTTGCTATTATTTTCTTGAGCTGGAGAACTGATCATCTCTTACTTTCTTGACTGGGACACAAGTGGAAGGGAGATCTTTTCCTACCAGGCACCCAGTGAGCAATGCCTGCAAAAACTTCTGATTGAATGAAATAAAGAGAATCAAATGCAATAACTTTTAGGTCTGCCCTTCGCTCACCTTGATGCAGACCTGTGAAACTGAACCTGAGCACGAAGGGCTCTTTGGGACATTGGAGCTGAAGCACCTAAGCTAAAAGCTGAAGTGGGGCTGAGCTTACAATAAGTAGAAGAAATAATGAAATAAATATTGATAACCATGCAGTGTGCGGATGAAGGTGACTTTGCCCTTTGTTCTTTTCAGCAGCTCAATAAAAACAGGACAGCAAAGCTAAGACTCATGTGCCTTACAGGTCACCAAATCTGCTTTTCTCTCTAGATTCACATCTGAGGGGTCTCACTGGTGGTGATAATTTGCCTTATCATATTCCATGGCAAAATGGATCCTCGGCCTTCTCAGCTGAAGATTAAAGCTCCAGTAAAGGCTGTTATGTTCTACTCAGGATTATCAGTTTAGCCACCTCGTGGGATCAGTGCCAAATTCCCCAGCAAGGACCTGGACAGCCAGCCAAGTCCAAGCCACCTCCACCTTCAGAGCTGGCCAGATGCGTTGTTTTAACTCAAAATGACAATTTTATTGAACAATGAAGTCTGATGGAGGCCAGTAGATCTAACCAGAGGGTTTGCTCCAGCCCCAGCTTTCTCACTCCAGCCCTGTGTTTTCAGGCAGCTGCTTTCACTGGAGCAGAGCACATCTCGGCTCCAAGCATCCACGAGCTTGGGGTCCCAGGAATGCATTTCTGCCGCGCAGCACAAGTTGCTAGGAAACCAAACAAGCAACAAGTTTATCTTCAAAGCCCGGGACCTTGGAAACTGGAATTATCTGGGAGGAATACCCTTCAATGGGAGCTGTCGCATCTCATCATTCCTGGCAGAAAACGTTCCAGGTTGTGACGAGGCGCTGATGTGTGCCCAGGGACTCTGCAGTGACCAGATTTCCAATAGCATCACGGTGGAAAAAATGCTGAGCATAATTACTTTTCAAACGTATGAAGGAAAACACAAAAAAGAGAAAAAGAATTGAGCTAAAAAAAAAAAAAAAAAAGAAAAAAATAGCGCTAAAAAGGCTTATTGTCATCTCAGAGAGGTTTTAAGCAGCAGTGAAATGTGGAAAGGTGTGTGGCCACACCAGTTATCCACCAGGGCAGAAGCATCAGGCAATATCTCACCAGGGAACTGAAGTCAGGTTATTCCCTCTGAGCCTGTGCGTAACTCTCAGCTTAGTTTTCAATCCAAAAAGCAGTTGAAAAGATCACCAACCTTCTAAGCCACCAAAGGTTTGATTAAAATAACAGCATTACCATCAGAAGCAAGTAGCACTGATAGTGACAGCCCAGCTTGTAGCTCTCCACCTTTGCCACATTTATGGCAGTTTCCATCAACCTCATCCCTCTGGTATGACACGTCCCCATCTCTTGCTGGCCCCAGGACCAGGGGAGTCTGCAAGCAGAGGTATCTCAAGTCCCAGAGCCAAGGCCATCTTGGGGCTCAGTCTTGTGAGGGCCAAGGACAGCCCAACACATCTCAGTTTTGTTACTGGTGCTCAGGCTGGTGTTTCTGGGGTTTTCCTCTGCCACTCCAACAACACTGGCCTCAAGCTTGGGGTGTTTGGAAAGATTGTCCCAAAAGAATGAGGTCCACCTTTAGCCAGACACCCACATGATGGGTTTGTACCAATGTAACCACACTGATGACAGAAAACTCAGTGTACAACAGAAACAGCCATCAGAATTTGGAGTTAACCAAAGCTGAAGGCACCCAGTTAATTTCAATACTCAGAAAAATTAAAATTAATTCATTTGGAAAGCTTTCCAATGTCCTAAAAAGAAGCTGTGGCTCCAGGCTTAAAATACCTTCAGAAAAAATGGAGAGGTGGCAAAGTCTAGCAGAGAGAGTATAGATCTTGGAACTGAGGAACAGACACACGCATCAGCTGAAGTACTCAGAAACCTAATTCCTGGATGATTTCCTCAGATCCATGTGCCAAACTGTCTTTAAAGATCCAAGGCCCAGTCTTTAGAGATCAGCCATGCTGTAATGCACAGGCAGATGTTTGTGAGTGCTGCTGCTGTACATTGGAAAGAGACAGCCCTGAAAATATGTGTCATATGCCGTGTTCTGGCAGCCCCCAGTGACGATTCTTCTGCTGCGGTGTCAGATGGCTTTTAGGATGGGTGGTTCCGAGTTCTGTTTCTGCAGGAGATGTCAAGTTGCGAGTGGTCATGTCGTGCAATGTAATGATGGACCAGATGTTCCCGGATGGCCACGGACTGGTACAAAATCCTGAAGAAAAGGAAGGAGATAGAAATGTCTGTGTATTGAGTGGCTGCTCTTGTGCTTCTTCATAAGAAGTTATGTTGTCAAGGTGTATCTGATCACCCTTGGCACTCTGAGGGTTTTGATAAAGTCCTGGATGAGCAGGTCTGCACCAATTGTACCATTTGGAGTTCTTTCCAGGGAAAAGGCAGGGATAACCATTAACTGGTGCAGAAGTGCAACTGTACTGTTATATCTTAAAAATTAGCAGTGCTGTAGGTCCTTTGGGTATCTCCCAGACAGGCAACCCCACTTCACCTTCCTCCTTGCAACCACCCTGCAAGTAGAAGCACTTTCAAATGTGCAATTAAGAGATAACACCAGCGAGATAGAGCATAATTGCTGGGTAATGGTCTCTTGCCTCTCTACAACCACCACTCCAAGGCAGCGACATTTATTTCCCGAGCGGAAGATGCAGCTTTGCCCCTGTGATAACACAATCTGACAGTTCCCTCCACGGCGGGCTGGGTCGGTGCCTGACGAGCCCCAGTGTGGCTCCTTTTGGCTGTGGGCTGCTGGAGCAGTTGTTCATCGCTGAGCAGTTTGCATTCCTCTTGGCTTAGAGCACACGGATGTGCCCAAGCTGCTGAAATACGATTCAGCCCCTGGCTCTGTCGCCAGCCTCCTATTTCCCCTCGTGCCTGGCCTTGCAGGGGAACAGCCGGGAATGGCCGTGGCACGAGCAGATCTGGGGCAGGACAGGGAAAGCTGCACTTTTTACTCATCCAATAGGTCAAGAAGCTTTGTTATCCATCTGACTTTGGTCACTGCTGCTCTGTGTGGGACAGGGAGGACAATGTACATACATTAGAGACACGGAGGATCACCATTCTTGCTGTGACCCCTTCGGGCAGTGTCAGAAGAAAAAGAAAGAATGGATTGGTCAGTGGCAGAAAACCATCTGTTTGCTCCAAAGTCTGAATAGTTCCCTGAGAGAGCAGCTGTGCCAGTGCAAGACAATTGCCTTCCTCCCTTCCCTGGTGTTACCAGTCCTTCCCCAAGGTCACAGAGTAGATGGGTCCGCTGAGCACTCACGTGCTTTGTGCAAGACCCCCCAGCTGTGGCAAAGGCTGGGGTTTTGTCTGAAGCTGCTCAATGAGGTCACAGGATCCCATCAGCAGCTGGAGGGGTGGGGTGGAGAATTCCAGGTGTCAGGCAATGGGAACTGGGGGAATCACAGCCAGGCCCAGGAAATACCTGTCTACCATGTCCCTGGGGATTGGAGGGAACATACCTGCCTGGGGTGGATAGGCAGCTTGGAAGAAGTTTCTTGTTGTTCAGGTAGACACTTGGCCAAAATCCAAGGGTGTCAGTAGGCGACTTTCACAAGAGCAAGACACACAGAGAAAATCCCCCAGTGGTTTTCTGTGCTAACTATTATTCCCTGCTGGAAGGGGATAGGTCTTATCTTTTCAAGGAAACTGTCAAAAATTTTCTTCCTGAGAACCTCCCCCCCCTCCACCACCATTGCCTAATTGCTGCACAAAGCTAAAAATAAATGCACTGCTTTCCACTGAACTGCCTGCGCACAGGAGACGGGAGCAGGGGCTTGCTGGGAATCTCCTCCACACTGAAGCAGAGCAGAATGTGCAGACAAGACCTGTTGACTGGCAAAGCAAACCCTCCCCTGGCTGTTTTCTATATCCACAGCACGACTTCTTCATGCTTACTTCACTCTGTTCTTTGTAAGACGTGCCAGGGCTCCCTTTACTACCCTGCTGCGGCTTTTTCTGTGCTTTTCCTTCGAGAAAATCGGAGAGCCAACTGCTCATCTTCACCTGTGCCTGCAAGCAGGGATTGGGATCCATGTGCTTCACCCAGACCTGATCCTTTTCCTTCTTTTCCAGCCGTCTACAAAGTACCTGGATCACCCAAGTGGCCAGGGGGCAAAGCTTGGCCGGAATTAACGTGGTGCTCCTACTGCCTTGCAGAGTTAGGGCTAAAGCAGGTGAGGAAAACACCAAATGCAGTTAAAAGTGCCCATCCCAGCTCTAGTTCCTGGGTCTGCTTCTGCCAGAGGAAGGACCTGCAGCCTTGCAGCAGGGACAGCCTCAGGAAGGATGCTGTCAGGAGCACTGCAGGTCAGAAGGTGGAAAGCAGAGCAGTTAACCTGTGGAAGGTTGTTTTCCATGCCAAAATGCCTCACCCTGAGGTCCATGAGCTGTTATTTGTAGTGGCCCCTTGGCTCAGTCCTTCAGCACTGGTCCATTCATAACGACAGGGATGAGTTTGGCTTTGAGCACAATGCACTACATGGACCTGTCTTCCCAGACTGCCCCACGCTCTTCCTCCAAATCCTTGCAGGTTGACAGATGTGGACTTTGTGGGCTTTTAGTGTTCAAAAGGCCACAGGAACTGCAAGGAGGGTCTGAGGTGTGTGGACCCAAAGCAAGTTGTGGACTTCTGGCTCCTCAGCCCCCAGAAGATGTTGTTTTCAAAAGTATCCTGCTCAGTCAGTGAAACAGTACTGGAGGGACACAGGCAGAGGAAAAAATTCCCTTTTCCCCTCACAAGTTAAAGAAACTGTTGTCTGAGTAGTTCAGAGCTAGGTTAAAAAAAATTTTTTAAGGAGACTAAAAGGGAGCCAGATCTCTTGCTTCCTGCACAGATCTATAGTCTCACATGAACACCAGGTACTCAAGACCTATGAGGAGATACCCAGTCAAACTGCATTTTTGGATGCCTAAATGAACCATCATTTGCTGAGGCTGAATAAAAAAATGGGTTCTTTGGGCTCTGGAGCTTGATAACCAAATGGTGGGGATTTCTAGAAGAATTTCCTGCAGCTCCTGTGTTGTACCTGCCAGCCCTGTGCACACATTAGAGATGCCCTCAGGCATCTCAGACAGGACCAGATGTCTGCCTTTAAGCAGCAGAATTACACCCTGGATGTCCCATGGAAGCTCAGACTTGTAGCTTGTAGGTAGACAGCCACGTGCATTTGGATATTTTTGTTCCTGTTCTACTACACAGGAAATAACTCGTTCTCATTTTATGGGCTGTGTCGAAATGTGGGGCAAAGGAAGGCAAAGGAAATCCCTGGCAACCCGAAGGCCTTCCTGAACTCAGACAAGTCATGGACAGCTATCTGCTTTTATCCTGAATGAGAAACTAATTCCAGTGAAGTTAGCAGGAACTTTGCATGAGGGTTAAAAGGAAGGATTTCAGCTTCCCAAGAAAACCCACTCACTAAAACTCGTTTCACTAGAAACTCAAATACCAGATTGATAAGGTCAGGAAAAAGCAATCTTGGCTGCTTATCCAAAGGCTAATCGCTGATCTTTTGTGCTAGTTGTGTGTAGTATCTGCATCTTGATAAAAAATAATCCTGTCATCGGCTTCTGCTGAGAGAGGGTGAAGGGAGGAGTTAGCAAGAAATCTGGTGCCCTTCTCTCAGCGAGGGATTCTGGCGCGCCTTACGAGCATCGTCGATTTTCATTGACTTCAACATGCTTCAGATCAAGGGGAAAATCCGGAGGAAGGAGAATGCATCGGGCTGAAAGATGATGAGAGTCCCAGGAATTGTGGCAGTGAAAAGTGTGACCTCATTTTCACTGGAAAGATAACAGGGGGAGAAAAAGACGCTGCCTCAAACTCTGCAGTGTCTTGTGCCGCTCAGGTTTTTTAAATAAAACACAGAATTTCCCTGTTTGGGTGTGCTGCCTGTCGTTATTTTCTAGAAAACAGGGTTAAGGTATATGTTTTCCTTCTGGCTGAGCCCTGCCCAGCTGTTTAAATCCAGGGATTTTCTGGGAAATGCAGAGTCTGACTCAGACCGTGAAGTGTCAGGTCCAAAGCCCTTTGAGTCCCACTGACTCCAGAAAAGTTTGTGCAGCCTGGCTGCGACTCATACCAGTGAACGCCGGACAAGTGAAAATAAGTTGCTTAAATCTGAACTAGTCCCTCTTGGGTTCCCTTTACAGCCTGTGGAGAGGAGTCAGATGCTGCTGGAGAGCAGTTCCTCTGACCTATTTTAGTCCCAGATGAGTCACTCCCTGAAAGAACCTGTTTTTCCCCGTGGACCATACAGGGAGTCCAGGATGGCTAGCTCAGACTTGTGCCTGACTTTGAGACAATTCCTCCTCCACCTGTCTGTTTCTGCGGGGCTGGGCCTCACTGCTTCTCGCTGCGTGGATCACATTATTGCAAGAGCAGATCCATCCTCGCTGCCACCAGACATCACATACCAGGGTTTGACTGATAACTATTCTGATCACAGTGCGAGCGGCTGCCAGGGTCAGGCTGGGCTTCCAATATAGCTAAAACTGTCACATTTTGTGTGAACAGAGTTATAAATGGGATCTCGAAAGCGTTTCTGTTCCAGAGGAAATCAGGGGAGATGTGGTGTCGTGGGGTGATTCCCCCACTTTGGAAGGACTTGAGGCAGGAAGCTAAAAACAAGAAACAGGCAAACTCATTATCTGCGTGCACACAGCAAATGGTGTGAAAAGAGATGCTCCTCCTCGGCTCTCCCATGTGCTGGTTGATACCTGCTGTGGCTCCAGCCAATCTCACCTATTCTAGGGCAAGTGAAAGCTGTGTCTGGTCAAGGAATGGTAAAGAGAAGGTATGAGAGGGTCAGGGGACTCCCACAGCAGGGATATGCAGGCCACTTCCTTTAGTATTCTTGTATCTAGTGTTAATTCTAGGAAATAAAAACCATTTGACACATCTGCTCTTAGTTATTTGCACAGGCCCAAATTTGCCAAATCAGCTGTCGAAAGCTAGACACTGAGGCTGTCAACATACACCTCCTTCTGGATTCAGCTGTGATGATGGAGATGCTCCCAACCTGCTCTTTCTGCCCCCATCACCTTCCACGCAGACCCTCTCACCTCAAATCTGCTGCTGGTTTTCTCTGGAGCCCAGACCCCAGCGTGTTCAGCTCAGAAGAGCTCCCTGAGCTGAGAGTAGCATTCTAGTCCCCTGGAAAAGGGCCTTTCCCGTGGCTCTGGCAGCTGGGGACGCGAGGGATGACACACTGTGTTCCCTCAGGCAGTTGCCTCAGCTGGTCTCCAGCTTTGCTCCCAACATGAGGCACTGCATGTCAGACAATGTGTATGGCCAGAGGCTTCCCTCGTGCTGGAGCTGATGGACCCTGGATTAGCAGCTCTCCCTAAAGAGAAACACCTTCTCCAGTGCTGGTGATGCTGTGGGTCCTGGGATGGGTTTATTTAGAGGTCAAGCAGTCAGAGCTGCTTCAAGCCAGTGATTCCAGCTCTGGATATGTGGCCATTGCAGGGAGTGCTGCCACAGCGGCTCAGGGGAGCAAACAACTCCTGCCATCTCCAACCTTTACAAAGGAGAAAGTTCCCCAACATGCTCCCATCTTAGAGACTCCCATGGGGTGCTGTTGGGGCTACAGCAGGGCAAACCAGTTCCTTCTTGGTTATGTCTGAGGCATAGGAAAGGATGAGGCAGCTCAGGCTGCAGGTAAAGCTCCAGCTCACACACAGGACAAAACTTATTCACTTCAGCTGACCGCTGGCATAGACACAGCATCTGGTCTGGTGAAAAACTTCCCCCACCTCACCCAAGGACCATCTCATCACCTTCCATTCTGTCACTGCTTCATCCACCTGTGATTTGCTTCCTGTTTTCACTGCTGTAGATAACCACAAGGGGTAAAATGATGGACAGCTCAGCCCTGAGACAGCCACCAGCCACTGGTGCTAGCAGCAGCCCGGAGCTATGAAGGGAGCACAGCATAAAGCAGCTTCCATCAGCTTCCAACTCCTGAGCTCAGATAGCAGCTGGAGATGCAGTCAGAGCCCTTACAAGCTCAGTTCACTCATGGCAAGACTGAGTGATGCACGCCCCTGAAGCTAAGCCAGACAAATTTTTGGAGGTGTCCCAAAAAGCCCAAAGTCCCTTCACAGCTGGCCCTTGGAGAACAGCCTTTACAAGTTTCTAGACAAGCCTAGACTTGCCTCCCTGGATCACTCCACACCTCCAAAATATAAGTCTTTCCAATTGCTAATTAGCACAATCCTTGGCAACTCCACTAAGCAGAAGCCACCAGCCCTCCCACACACTCGTATTTCTGTGACATTGGCATAAGGAGCAACTTATTTGACACCCATAAATTTACCTCATGGTAAAATCACGTGAGAGCACAGAGAAGCGATTGCCTGGATCTTCAGGTACCTATTTCCCCAGGAAAATTAAAGAGAAGAGAAAGAATAATACAAAAAAAAAAATACTGAAACACCAACTACGTAGCTGTTAGGAAACAAAAAGTATGGTGATAGGGATAGGGTTGCTCTTTGATGAGGAGCTAATTGGTTTGTATAAGCTCCAGCATCACTAGAGGAAATCCGTGCAGTACATTGCTTGTCTCCTCCCTTCCAATTCCTATTCATCCACGCACCACTTTTGACTGCGAATTGCAGCCGTTTCCACAAACTTGTCACCTCTTCTTCGGAGTGTGTTAGCAAAAGAGGGAAATCAGATGCTCCGCACTTTCCCTCAGTAGCTCTTAGCGCATATTCTGGCTGTAATAGAGAACAAAATGCTTTCTAAGTAGCATCTGATGCTGCTGGTTATCTGCTCCCTGCTCGGGTTATGGCCCAGAGCGTTTGGATAATGGGTCACGTTGGATGCTGACATGAAGGCGACTTGCTCCAGACAGGAGTTGAAACGCGGCTTAAGCATTGCTGGAGGGAGCAAAAGTTTTGCTGGAGTTGCTTTTTTCCACGTCTTCGTGATGCTGTGAGTTAATTGCAACAGAGCAGCATGTGCGCACCAGCATGGGAAAGGGGTTTGGGGACAAAAATGCTAAAAATGGCACAGACAAAGGGTTACATTGGTGTAAAACAGAGAAATAGCCTTCCCTGTGATGCTGCTCCCCAGAGCAAATGGGACAGGATGGGATGAAGAGCTTGAAGGAGAGGCATCTCATGCATCCAGGCCCCCAGAGAGGCCACGCTGCAAGGACTGGAAACCACCTGCAATTCCTCAGCCGGGGATTCCCGCGGGAAGGGGCTGCCATAGGCAGGCGCTGCCACAGGCAGGGGCTGTGCCAACGCGGCACGGTGACAAGCCTTACCTCCTCTTGGCCGGCTGCAGGAAGGGGAAGGGAGCAGATCTGGGATGCAGAGGAGCAAATTAAGGCTATGACAGATGAGCTTTGGCAGGAAGAGCTGTGGCAGCTTCCATCTCTGCTGTCAGAAAAGCAACTGCCCCCACAGCTCAGCTGCTCGGGGTTGGACCCATCCCGCCACCAGTTTGGGCACCTGTGCCAGGACCAAGTGCCACCGGGGCCAGTGGGGTGGAGGGGCAAGGCACAAAACACCTGCAGGCAGAATGGGCAGAGCTGATCTGCCAAAAGCTTCTATTTTAGGCTGACAGCTCTCAGCAGTGCTGCTGTGATAACTTCACCCTGGTCACCTTCAAGCCGAGGTGAACCAAGGTTTGAAGTCAACAGCTTCTATTGGTCTTTTGGACCCCTCCTGCAGGGAAACTGGTATTTAAGTGAGTTTACTGCCTATTTATGTCTAATTTACATTACTTGTGCAATGCCAAGTGGCTGTGGGGAAATGCCAGGCCCAGTAAAATTACTCTTTTTGAAGTAAAAGCAGCAAATTTGGTCCACCCAAACGCAACCCTCTTCCCAAAGGGAGAGTAAATTGGCATCTCTGTGTGCTGATAGCAGGCCACACTCACACCTGTCGAGTGCATGTTGGGCCTGAGTTTCTCTCCTGCATCATTTCCTTCTAATTTTGCAACCCTGGCACCATCCACCCGTTTCCAATGGACTGCAATGACACTTCTGCCTTTCGTTTGTCTGGGTGCAAGAATCAGGACCGTCGGTGCATTGGTGTTCCTGTGCTTGCCGTGATTAAACAGCAATAATAACCACCAAATTAATTTGTTAAACAGATTTCACACACACTAATGCATCAGGGACAGAGTGTTTACATATCCCTGTGACTTCTAGGTGCTCTCAGTCTCCAGCTGCTGCCCCTGCCTCAGCCCGGGTGGAGCAGCAAAGTCCAAGCTCGCGTTCCTGTTTATTTACAAAGTGATCTCGCAGCCAAACCGCCACCCCCTATCCCATTTTTACAGGCTTTTTCCTTATTAAGGTATAAGTAGCTTATTCTCGCCTGTCCTATGCAAAGTCCAGATGGCAGCTAGAAAGGGCAGCCCCATCAGACACCCACCAGCTGTCGCCTGTAACCTCCATGCCAGCCGTCCCCAAAACAGCCTTTTATTGCCTGCAAGTCTTTAGTTTACACTAACACAATGTTGGATTTTTTTTTTTTTCCTGAGAAGAACAATGAAGTCTTGATCTGAGTTTCAGGATTGCCACTGGTTTAAAGATGTCGGGCAGCCAGTGACTGGGGCTATAAGTAACTAGGGGATTATAACTATTGCTTTTTCCTCTCTCTATTTGCATGGGATAGGACAGTACTTTTTTGGCTACCTTGTTTCCCTGTCTCTCACTTGTGAGTTATTCCTGTTAATCATTCAAGAAAGCGGGAAAGGAAACTTCTTCACAAAAAGGAAGCTGTGACTGCAAGAGCACAAGGACTACCAGGAGGATTCATGGACTGATGCAAATTTTTTTGCGTTTTTTACATGTACTTACTTGTGCTTGTCTTGTTCTAAATTTTCTCCCTCTATCTCAAGTTTTCTGTAATCACTCCAAAGAGGATGGTCACGGGTTCTGCTATCAGGCTAATAAAGTGCAGTGGAGTCAACAGACCTGTCTCTGTTGACTTTAAGCTTTGAGAAGTGCAACAGAGAGTAAAAACAAGTCCCTTATGACAATAACAAAGTTGCTGGGGTTAATGGGTGCTTTTGATGCCAGAGATCTTTTAGGATTCATGTAATTCAGAGGAACAAAACACTTCTTAAACTCCCAGCCGTGCGCTCTTTGATTTACTGTGATCCCCATAAATTTAAGGCAAAGCCAGATGAGCTTTTTAAACCAGAATGAATGTGCCCCATCTGAATCCTCACTGCAGCCACGGCTGTGTGCAGGCAGGAGGAGGGGGCTGCAAATGCTTGAGGGGGTTTAGAGCCGCCTTTGGATTCTAAAGCATTATATCTGGGGCTCTCCTGTGTCAGTGCTCATATCCCTCCACTCTGGGGGCAAAACGAGGTGTTTCTTGTCCCTGCTTTTCCCTGGGCACCCACTCAGGAGGCTGCCAGGCAGCGAGCTGGTTTTAGGCACCTGCCCCTCCTCAGGCCCTCTAGAACTGTGGTTTTTAGCTCAAGGCGGTGGGGGTTTTGGCGACAGCAAGATAAGAATCACAGTGAGGGGCGAGACAGCACCAAGCCCCACACAGCTCCAGCCCAAGGCTGCTCGTCTCCTGCCAGGAGCATCCAGTCTCCACTGGAGCCAGGGCAGGTCTCAGGGAACCAGGCACCAGCCCTCATTGCTCTCGCAGAGCAGCTTTATCAGGAGGGCTGTGTGATAAGGGAAATTATTAGCTAGCTGCCATGTTAAGTGGTTGGGAGTGAGTAGATGCACAAAACCTGAGTGGTCCTGGCAAAGAGAGATCGGTGTTATCCCAAAGAAGCACAAACCTGGAAGCCCTGGGGATATTAATAGAAACTGTGTGAAATCTGCAGCCCTAGAAACCCTACTGCTCTCTTGGAGTAATTAGCTAAATGTGAAGTGCTGTTTGCATGAAAGCTGGAAATAGCAGCACTGAGAGAAAGTAGAGACATCAGTGCATCCATCGAAGCAAGCACTGCTAACTGGTGTTCAGCAATTAAAACACTTTCTCTGGAAATGCCCGCGAGTTTTAACCACCTCACTGCTGAGAGATGCCCTCAATATCGCTGCCAAAAGTCTGCCTCTGGTCTGTTGGGACCTGCCTTCTCCATCCAGGTGCTTTATTCACTCAGGTGGTGGCAATAAAGCAGCCAAACTGGTTTTAAAGCCCTGCTTAATTCCGAAGCCTGTCACATTGACTTTCTTTGGACGATAATCAGATAAAAATAGCATCCAGGTTTTTCTTCCTGACACCTCCAAAAGCTGCACAGAGGTCCATTTAAATTGATCTAATGTGACTGGGAGTGATCCGTGGAGTATGGGAGACGGTGAGAGGGTGACCCTAATCGATAGATTCCCCTCTCCCTGAGGGAACAAGACGATAATTTGTCCCGTGGTGGCACTGACAGTGTTGCAATATTGGTGTCAGAGAAAACAGTTTTGGCTATGAGGCCACTTTCTTTATCTGATTCTTATCTGCCTCCATGCCCCAAAGGACAGGGTCACGCTCATGCATGGCATAAGGCTCACAAAGGGGGTTTGTTAGATTTAGACGGGCCTCTATTCAGCTGGAGAACATGTCGGGAGCTATGGCAGGGGTCAAGCTGCCATCTCAGGTCAGAGACGAGCACCAAGACAACCCCTGGGTGTGAGGCTCCTATCAGCCATATTTATGGCTGTTTGATGAGTTTGGATGCAGACCCTGCTTTATGCCTCATTGCATGGGGATTCCTAAACTACATGGGAAGCTCAGGCAGAGCAGTGTGATAAGGAAAGCAGGAATAGTGACAAAAGCTTGGCCACAGTGAGGTGACACCAGGGATGGATGTGTGGGAAGCCAGTGCAGGAGTCTCTGACTCACACTCATGTTCTGGTCAAGTGTCACACATCAACCCCACTCAAGATGTCCTCAGCAGGAGCACAAAAATGGTTTGTGGTCCTACCCCGGGGACAGCCTGGGTGCCTCATTACCTGGAAACTGAGCACCTGAAGGCCACAGGCAGCTGAATGTGTAGGTGAAGGAGTCGGCCCCCACAGCCATTCCTGCCAGCAGAATGACCTGTCACTGCGTTTTTTTACCAGACAGATGTAAACAGGCTGTGTGAATGCAGCCAGATTATCTCTCTTTTTTTCCTTTTTTTTTTCTCCAGACATACTTTGGGAGGCTTTGTAAGACCACAGCCCCAGCTTGCTGCTGGTCTGCTGAAGATAACTTTTCCCAGCCAGCAAAACAGCCCAAACCTTTTGCTGAAACAGGACCTGGTTTCCTTGTTTTCTTCTCAATTCTCACAGAAAACAAAATGAGGAAATAATACCTGGTTTTAAGGACTGATTTCCAAGAATTTAGCACGTTATTTTGTGGCTTTCCTGCCTCACTTCTGGTTAATTTTCCTCCCACTCTGCCTCAGTCTTCAAGACACTGAGCTGAGGTAAATCCTGCGTGCTCCTTTGGGTGCTGGTGTTCCACCAGACAGTGCCACAGCCAGCCTGTGCTTTCTGCAGCCCCAGCCACAAAGCACCTGCTGGCTGCTCAACTGCTTGAGATCCACCTCAGCCTGAGCCCATTTTGGATGCTCTACCCCTCCTCCGGGGCCATGGTGAGAAGCGAGTCCGTTCAGGAGGCCACTGGAGAGCTGTGGACTTCACTTCAGGGCCTGAAGAGGTCCAGAGGGGTTGGATATGGAAAAGAAAATCTTCAGGGGAGTCACCTGCCCAGATGAAATGCATATTAATACCATGTGTCAGTTCACCTTTTCTGAACAAATAACTTATCTTCACAGCACAGCTATCAATCTCCAGCCCCCTCTCTGATTCTTGGGCTAGAGACTCAACTGGAGAAATTTGCTCCACCTTCAGAGGTCAGCTCTGAAGCAACAGAGAATTTGTGATTAAATTGTGATCTAATTATCAGAGCAGACATACCAGAGGCACCAGCTAGCTGAAAAGGCAGGCAGTGTTTCATTAAAGTGATTTTTTTTTCACCTTTGTGGAGCTCCAGGAGAGGGTTGGTTGAGTTTATCCCAAGGTAGATAAACAATGAGTTGAAAAGCTCCTTCTCTCTGGTCATAATTAACTCTTCTGCTCCTGGCAGGGTCAGAAATAAGGCACAAATGCAGCAGCTGAGAGCTGGGCTGGAGGCAAAGTGTGTAAAGATGAATCACAGGATCATTAAGGTTGGAAAAGACCTGTAGGATCATCAAGCTCGACTGTTGACCCAGCACCACTGTGTTCACCACTAAACCCTGTCCACAAGTGCCACATCCAAGTCTTTTGAATCCCTCCAGGGACAGTGACTCCACCACTGCCCGGGGCAGCCTGTTCCAATGCCTGACAGCCCTTTCAGTGAATAAATTTTCCCTAATACCCAACCTAAACCACGCCTGGCACAACTTGAGGCCATTTCCTCTGGCCCTGTCACTTGTTACCTGGGAGGAGAGACTGACCCCACCTCTCCATGACCTCCTTTTAGTTGTAGAGAGCAATAATGTCTCTCCTGAGCCTCTTTTTCTCCAGGTTAAACAATCTCAGCTCCTTCAACTACCTCTCATTAAGTATAGCTGGAAACTCTTTTCTGCAAACAAGCTAAGAACTTTCTCAACCCCAGTTCAACAGTTTGTTGCTGTCTCTCTCCATGTCCTGTTCAAGCCTCAGGCAGCTCCCAGGTGGTGGGTGCTGACCCATCCTCCCTTTCTTTCCTTGCACCTTGTCTGAATTATCGGTGGATTTCTCCTGCAGAATTTTAGGCGGGTATCCAGCAGCAAACTCTGCTTCGGGTATGGAGCTCTTTGCTCTCTTCTCTTCTTGCCTACAGATTTTTGAGCCAAAAACCACAAGAAAAAAAAAAGTCTAAAAAAAAATGCTTCCACCTGGTATAAGGCTCACAAAAGAACCTCATTAAACTTTGATGATTACACATTCAAACGGAGCTCAGTTGGACAAAGAGGGAGCTGCTGCTGAGGACAAGCCAGTTTTTCAAGACTCAGCTCAAAGGGGCTGTTGGCTAAATGTGGGAAAGCTTGGCAAGGGATTTAGCTGCACCGAGGAGCCTGATCAGAGAGCCAACCTGACAAAGGGTTCTGGCACTTAGAGAAATCAAGGTCTCTCCAGCCACTTAAAAAGAAACTTGTGTAGAAGGAAGAACAAAGAGGCAGGATTTTTTTTTTTTTTTTTTTTTTTTTTTTTTTGTGTAACACAGGCATCCTTTGAGTTGAAGAACCTGCATAGTGAAAAGAAAGCTTCCTTAGAGGAGGTGGGAGCAGTGAGGGGTTTAGAAGAGAAACCCAGTGTAGGAGGGGAAAGATATGAGACATTTTTGGGGGTATATGAATAAAGCCAGCAGAGTGTAAGGAAAAACCCAGCTCAGGCAGGGAAGTGCTGCTGACCTTGTGTTGTTTTGTCTCTCCAGCTGTTTATTCCTGGTGCCACAGTGAAGAGTGACTGTGCTTTGAGCTCCTGCAAAGTGCATGCCCTCGCACCATCCTGCAGCAGGACAACCTCAGGAGAGAGGAACAACAAACTCACAGTGTCCACAAGGGCTGACCAGCACATCTGCACCACAGTCACATTTCTGGGGCACAGCAGCAGGAAACACATCCAGGCAGGATCTGGGGAGCTCCAGAAAACCAGGAGAAATGCAGCCTACTTAAATGGAGAGGTCAGGCCAGGACACACCAGAGTCACCTGTCAATGGGTGGTTCAGTGGAGACTCTCACTGGAGCCATGCCAGGTGATGATTTACAGGGAGATAAAGCAGCAAAGCTTCCCCACCATAAGTAAAAGCCCTAGCACAGACACTTTTCTTCAAAAAATATTCATTTTCCTGGCCCATTTATTCCATTTTGACAACAGTTTAGAGAATGAGCAGCACAGCCTCAGTTCCCCCATCCCTGCCAGTGAATGGTCCTCTGAGGATGGTTTGTCAATTCTGATCAGCAGTAGTGGCTCAAATTTTTCTTCTAAAATCAATTTCTTTTAAAGATTGGGTTTTCACTAAAGGGATTTTAAATTCATCCTTTTTCTGCAAATGAACTCACTATTGTTTGGAAACACTTGTTGCTGGAGAAAAGACTGAATCCCTCAAATCAAAATGTGCCCATGGAGATGTACACATGCATGGATGTGAATATACACACAGGAAAGTGTTTACATTTTGTATAATAGTGTGTGTATATGTACACAGTTCTATTTCCCCATAACAAGAGGGCATGTAGCTCTTCTCCAAAAAGGGGGAATTTTTCCACGGAAAATTTAGACAAAACCGAAACTCTTCTCAGTGACCACCATTTCCCTCAGGCCACCTGTTGGTTCCTCTCTGTTCCACAGGGTTTAACCAGAGCTTTTCTGCCCAGGGCGGTGGTGGCACACACAACCCTGCCACCTCCCCACCCTGGAGATGTCCCGTACTTCGGGGAACCCCAAGACCACAAAATCCCCCACACCACAAAAACCCCGTGCGCTGCTGCTCCCAGNGATTTCAGTTGGAAGGGACCTTGAGTGATCATCTGGTCCAACTGCCTGACAGTTCAGGACTGATCAAATTTAAAGCATTGTCCAAATGCCTCTCAAATACTGCTAGGCCTGGGGCATGAATCACCTCTTTAAGAAGCCTGTTCCAGCGTTTGGCCACCCTTTCAGTAAATAAACGCTTCCCAATGTCCTGTCTAAACCTCCCCAGGCACAGCTNGCAGGAAACACATCCAGGCAGGATCTGGGGAGCTCCAGAAAACCAGGAGAAATGCAGCCTACTTAAATGGAGAGGTCAGGCCAGGACACACCAGAGTCACCTGTCAATGGGTGGTTCAGTGGAGACTCTCACTGGAGCCATGCCAGGTGATGATTTACAGGGAGATAAAGCAGCAAAGCTTCCCCACCATAAGTAAAAGCCCTAGCACAGACACTTTTCTTCAAAAAATATTCATTTTCCTGGCCCATTTATTCCATTTTGACAACAGTTTAGAGAATGAGCAGCACAGCCTCAGTTCCCCCATCCCTGCCAGTGAATGGTCCTCTGAGGATGGTTTGTCAATTCTGATCAGCAGTAGTGGCTCAAATTTTTCTTCTAAAATCAATTTCTTTTAAAGATTGGGTTTTCACTAAAGGGATTTTAAATTCATCCTTTTTCTGCAAATGAACTCACTATTGTTTCGAAACACTTGTTGCTGGAGAAAAGACTGAATCCCTCAAATCAAAATATGCCCATGGAGATGTACACATGCATGGATGTGAATATACACACAGGAAAGTGTTTACATTTTGTATAATAGTGTGTTTATATGTACACAGTTCTATTTCCCCATAACAAGAGGGCATGTAGCTCTTCTCCAAAAAGGGGGAATTTTTCCACGGAAAATTTAGACAAAACCGAAACTCTTCTCAGTGACCACCATTTCCCTCAGGCCACCTGTTGGTTCCTCTCTGTTCCACAGGGTTTAACCAGAGCTTTTCTGCCCAGGGCGGTGGTGGCACACACAGCCCTGCCACCTCCCCACTCTGGAGATGTCCTGTACTTCGGGGAACCCCAAGACCACAAAATCCCCCACACCACAAAAACCCCGTGCGCTGCTGCTCCCAGTTTGGGGCAACCGCACTGGGAAGGTCCAAGACAGTGGGTTAAAGCAGCAGGGGGTTCTGAGGTTCTGCTCGTGGCTCCAGGAGGGTCAGGAGCTGTGCTCGTTGAGCAGACAAGTGGCTGGGGGTATTTTTGGGGTTGACAGGAATTTGGATTGGGAAACACCAGAGTAAAAACTGCGCCTTTGGAAATTTAGCCCTGCCCAAACACCATTACTGAGACTTGAATATTCAAATCCCTACCTGTCCTCTTGAGAGGGGGGAGGGGAAGGGAAGGGANACAGTGGATCCCAGGGAGAAGGGCTCAGATGTCCCACTGCTTTGCTGTTTTACGGCAAGGAGGGAGGCAGCAAGCTGTGAACAAAAGAGTTGTGGAGGGGGGGAAGGGAATATTTAGCTCCCTTTCTTGCGTCCTGCAGGCTTGCAGAGCTGCCCTCCGAGGAGCCCTGGCTTTCATTAGCGATCCCTGCTCGCCGTACGTGATCAGATCCCGGCCATTTGAACAGCACATCTCCGTCCCAGCCCGGCGCTGGCTCCCGGCCACCTTCAGATGTTTGCTGCGAGGAGCAGCTGGGAAGCCAGCGGAGCCTGGAAAGGCTTTATCGGATCGCACCGGGGCGGAGAGCAACCGGGAGGGCAAAGTCCCGGCGCCCCATTCACAGCACCTAACGCTGAGCAGGGTTAATGAGTGTCATGAACGGACCTCGTTAATTTAAACCCACATCCTTGGGGGTTAACGCTGAACAACGCTGACTTCACACCTACAAGCGAAGGATGCGGGAGTCAGGGTTTTACTCCAGGTTATCAGAGTTTAAGTGCTGCCCAGGGAATACTGCTATAGGGCTCTGTTCCCAGCCCTGTACAGACTGGGTTTGGATTTATTCCTTTTTCCCTGCTCTTATTCCTGTGACGCCCAGCAGACCCCACCCTGGGGCTGCTCCGCAATCCGTGGCCATGGGAAAGAAAACGGGAAGAGGTGGGTTTGGGGAGTAGGAGATAAATGGATATCAGGAGGTCAGCTAGAGGAAGGAGAGGTCAGGACTGAGAGAGCACGGATCAGATAACGGGTTAGGCAGGGTGAAAAAAAAAAAGACAGGAAATTCACATTTGTTACGGGAGAAAAGGAGGAAGCAAGTAAAGGGGATGAAATGGGTGAGGATACAGTTAACAGCCAGGGAAGATGCGAAGTGAAAGAAAGCAATTTTTTCTCTTCCAAAATATGCAGATGGGCTTGACTGCAATGTTTCACTGACTGAAAGCAATTTCAGGAAATTGTTCACGAGTGAAAAGAAATAAAATACATTTTTTTTTAGCAGAAATATTTCACTTCTCTTTGAAGCTTCTCTCATATTAGCAAATTATCTGAGCAATTTATAAAAATACTTAAGAGATCACTGTGGTCAGTGTCCCGGTTTGACACCCCAAGACAGTTGGGCAAGGTGCTTATTTGGCCCAAAACACAGTTATTTCATTAAAATGCCGTTTCTGGTTACCTCACAGCAAATACGTTGATTTTTTCCGGCCTGGCCACCCCTCACCCCCATCAGTTATTTGTGCAGTTCTGCTTTTCAGCAAATTTACACAGCTGACAGCCGGGGATGCGAGCCCCACAGATGGGCACGAGAAGGAAGTCCTGCGAAGCAAGAAAGGTGATCATTAGAGTCTGACCAAATCCACTGCCTGCAAATATCAGCAGAGCCCTGCTCCTCTCCATTACGTGGGCATGGAGAGGGAGAGGGAGGTTGATCCGCTCTCTATCTCGGTATCGTTTTAATCCGAGGCACAGTCAGCTGGGTTGGAAAGAAAACAGCTTTCCGAGCTCTTTTCCAAGTCTTGGGTGTGTGAATAAACACTCCAGCTCGCAGAGGAAGCTGGTGACAGATGGAGCAAGAGCTCTCAGCTCTTCTGCTGCGCTGGCCTGGGCTCCAACCACGAAACCGCAGTGACTTTTTCCATCAGCTAACCTGACTCACCCTGGCCCACCGGTGCTGAGCTGGCAGCCCCTGCACTTTGCTCCATCCCTGCAGCTCAGTGCAGAAATCCCTGAGATGGCTCCATCCCAGCCCATGGGATGTGGAACAGGTGAAGGAACTGTGGGAAAAGTTGCTGGTGCTGAGCTGCTGTGGGTGCCTGTGGGCTGGATTACCCTGCTGTGGGCCTTTTGCACAGCCAGTGCTCTGAAAACAAAAGCCACACAACTTGTTGCAACAACTTGAAGGGTGATGTTCACACAGCTCTCATCAGCACGTGTCCACAGTAATTTCTTCACGGGCAAGAGGAAATCTGGTTTAAATGTTAAGAGGGAATTTCTTACTGGGAGGGTGGTGAGGCACTGGAACAGATTCCCCAGAGAAGCTGTGGATGCTCCATCCCTCAAAATGTTCAAGGTGAAGCTGGATAGGTTGCTCTGAGCAACCTGATCTAGTGGGAGGTGTTCCTGTCCATGGCAGGAGAGTGGAATGAGATGATCTTTAAGGTCCCTTCCAGCCCAAGCCATTTTATGACTCTATGGTTCTATGATTCTAATGTAGTTTTGTACATGGATATTTGCACCGATTCCTCTCGGGTTCTTGTTTTCAGACTATCTGTAAAGCAGCCCATGGTCACTCAAGCAGCACTTTATCTTTGAGCAAAGCATCACCTTTTGCTTTTACAAGAAGCACCTGACTCCCAGCTGAACCAGGAAAAACAAACAGTGCACAGCAAAGTCATCATCGTGTAAAACCCAGAGCTGCCATGCAGGGATTGGCCAGGCAGACTGTGATTTGCATCTCTGGTTGCAAGCATACAAATTTCTCAGGCTGGCAAAACCTCTTTATTTGGTGTAGCTGAGTGGGAAGAGGGTTTTTAATGATGTTTAACTGCTGCTGCTCTGGCCAGTAATGAGGAGCACAGTCATGGCAGCACAGGCTGGGCAATTCCAAGCAGCATGTTTAGGTAAGGATTTACTCAGGAGTGGATCTCTTTGCAACCACGTTTCTCTTCCCTTATTTATTACGTGTCTGCATTATCCTCTGCTCACAGAACCAGTTCACATCTGATTCCTGAAGCTTTTATAGAAGATCATGTGATTTCACTTAACTCCCTTGCTCCTGGGGCCACTCAGGTGTTTACAGGCTGCACCCAGAGCAGGAGCAGTTTCGTTTCTGCAGAAATGACGCCCAGATTTTTCCAACTTCTTGGACAAACCTGTCCTTTGCCAATGTTTCTTTCTTAAAACCAAGCCTCTTCAAAGTCCACAGCTTTGCGGGACTTTATTAACTAGAATTTATTTTCAGTATGTTTGAAACCTTTTTGATTAAGGGTAACCATTAGAAAAGCAAATGAGACCACAGTAGATGATTTTCTTTCCCACCTCAGGAATTTAGGGGCTTGCCTCCTGATTTTGAACTAATTGGACCTGCATGTGCCGGCAGCTGTGCTTGAGGTGTGATTTTTGCAGGGTACAGAGGCTGGCTGTGGCCAGGTGGTCAGAGCAGAGGGGTCAGGGGGAGCACAGTCCCCAGAAATGGGTGCTGCCAACCCATGGGGTGCCCAGATCCCCTCTCCAACCTGGCTCTGACACCTTTGGGAGCTGAAGGAGAAGGTTATAGGAAATGGTTTGCCCTGGGGTTTTCTGTCCAGCCATGGTTGTGTTTGTGCATACAGGTGTGTGTCTGCATCACACACACATGGAGCATCCTATTGTTATCCCCACGGGGCCTTGGCTGCACAAACACAGGGAAGCTCCAAGGGGATTTAAATCCCAAGCACCCGAGGCCTTAGGGCTGCTCCTGCTGCACGCCAGGCAGCCTGTGCCTCAGCCTTGTTTTAGTACACTGAAAAGTGTGGATGAAAACACCCTCAAACCCCTAGCCAGCATATTTTTTCCTGCAAATAACCCCTGGCACATGGGTGTTTGCAGCTCTCATTTGCACCTTCGAGGGAAAGCAGGTGCAAGGGGGTATGGTGGAGTGGTAAAGGTATTTTTGCTCACTTTTTGTTACGTTCCCTGGGTTACATTCATGATAGTCTTGCTGTGAGCAGGGCGGGCAGCATTACAGGCCCTTAGTCCCCCTGATAAATGTGTAACTCACGCTAATCAAGAGAGGAAACCTTTGTGCCAGGATAGTTTATTTTATTCTAGGAACTGCTCCAGACTATCCATGCCAAAGCTCTCCTCTGAGGGCAAAATCTGCATCTTCCCTGGGGGACAGGTGTTTTGCTGCTGCTCCCACCTGAACCCTTTCAAGTGCACACAAGCCCCTGAGGTGAGTTTGTTATCCCGACACTAAACACCAGCTAGCAGAGTGGAGTCCCTCTGGGATGCTCAGTAAACGTCTCCTCCTGCAAACGCGGCCTCCAGGCACCAGTTTGTGAACCCAGCTGGCTTTAGCTGCTCTGATTGTGGATTCCCAGGGAATGGTAACAGTGCTGAAATGGGTAAGGTGTGCCAGGACGGGAACTGGGGATTAAAGAGCAGACATTCTGCCTCCCCAGCCGACTCCTTCTGCTTGGGAGAGAGCAACTTCTGGCAGGCAGGTGAGGTGAGCATCTCCTCCACCGTGGAGTTGGCAGCTCCTCTGCTGTACCCAGAACAACACCTGATGGCTGAAGCAGTCACAGGCTGGAGGTGTTTCGTTCTAGGTCAGGGTTCATCCCTTTTCCATCACTTATGGTTTTCACCTGCCAGAGATGTTTGGTGGGAAAGGCAGGGAGATGCCCTTGGAGGGATGTCCAAACCATGCTGCAGCTCTGGGCACAGCCCAGCTCCATCTCTCAGATGGACACGGCAGTGGTGCTGCTGCAGGACAGTGGCTGTACCCCAGGGCGTGCCTGCAGCAGCCAAGTGGGGGAAACCCAAGCAGTTTCGGGGGGATGAGCAGCTCCATCTCCTCATTAGGTTCAGCCTTTTCTCAGATATGAGGAAAAGATAACACAGCAGCTTTCCCCTGCTGCCGACAGGAAGCCAGGAACTCGGTTCCCAGAGCATTCCAGCCCTTCCCTGCTACCCAAAGCCAGGCAACTTCACAGGTGCTCAGCACCTATGACAGACCCAAATTATATTACTTCACCCATGTTCCCTACCCCACAAATCTGCAAAAGCAAACTTTCCCTTTTCCTATGTAAAAAAAAAAAATAGAGAGAGAGGGCGAGGCGCTTTCTAGCCTTTCTGGTTGCAAACCAAGGTAAACTCTCTTCCTTGAGTCCACAGCCAGGCAGACTGCAACAAAAACACCCGCAGAAAAGGGTGTGCTCCCATTCATCTCAATGGGTGTTAACTTGGAAGGGTAATTATGACCCCCCCGATGCCAAGAGCTCTAACCATTTCGGTGCTGAGCATCCCAGCCCTTAAATAAAGCCTCTGGCCTCGCTGTGCAGAAACCTGGGTGGGAGGGAAGCCGCGTAGCAATGAGGCGTTGACTTTTGGATGTGCCAGCAGTGTGAAATGCTGTGGCTCCCGCTGAGGCTCCCAGCTTTCCCACGAGCCTGTGTCCACCAAGGCCACGCAGGGATGCCCTGGAGGAGCAGCCTCGGGAGGAGAGCCACGAGCCCTGGTGAATTTACAGCGATTTCGGCAAAAACAGTCTCTCAACGAATTCGGCTCAGCTGCACAAAGGGATCGTCTGGCAAACGCCTTGTGCTGGGTTTCCCAGGGAAGCTCAGCTGGCGTTAAGATGAACAAGGTCCCAGGGAGCAGAGGGGGGAACAGGGTGGAGGTGGCTGTGGGGAGCTCGTCCCTTCCTTTGAGCCAGAGTTTGTGTGCGGAGCCACTGGTGAGGTCAGGTCCCCACCGTCCCCGGAGCAGCACGAATGGCACGAGTTTTAATAATCTAATTAGCCGAGATAGTCAAATAGGAGGAAGAAAGGAAATGTATAAAGAAAGGGAGTGGTTCAGGCAGAGTCACGCAGGCTTTGCTGCCTCCATCCCCCTGCTCTGAGCGAAAGGAACCCACCCTCCCATATGCAAAAAAGGAAAAGGGCACAGAGCCTTCTTCTGAGCAGAGATGTGCAGCAAGGGGCATGATCTGCTCCAATTCATCAACTCCGGAACCCACAGCTCAAACCAAGTCTCTCTTACTTATTTCTGCAATACAAGCGTGATTAAAGAAAATAATCCAGCATATCCCTGGCATCTCATGTCCCACAGTGTGAGATTGGCTCATCCCTTCTTCTGACACCTTACAGATGGACCAGCAAAGATCTGGGGAATCGGCATTGGCACAGCGTGCTTCAAAGGGAAAAAACGGCACAAGCCCTTGGTGTTAGCCCCAGAAATCATCCGTGCCCTCCAGCTGCTCTTTTCTCTTACTCCAGAAGTTACTCCTGGTATATGTACCTCAGTGGGGCACAGCTGTGTCTAATGTAAATAACTCTGTGCTCCTCTAATGAAAGTAAAAGGAAGGAAATTAATGACAACAATAAAATAAAGCCCAAGCCTCCCACTTACAGTCAGTGCTGGCTCTGCCCAGTTAACCCTTGTTTGGTTTTGGTTTCCTGATAGCCAGGGAAGGTGGTTTCCTCTTAGTTTGTGCTGTGCTATTTTAGTTTTCCCCTCTGAAACTGCCTCTCTGCTCACAGCAACAGGGACATAAAACCCAGCTACTATTCACCCTGCTTATGAGTCACCACTTTCCATTAATAACTTAGCTTTTGCCATGGCAGTGGCAGACACCCCAATAAGCCACTGCTGTGGTTGGGGCTCTAAAGGTCTGAAAAATATTGTTAGTGGTATGTTGAGATTCAGGGCTAATGGACCAATGTGAGGACTTCAATCATGTATAAATCCCCCACATAGTAAATATGAGGGTGAGCAGCACGTATTAAACAGCCCTGATTAATTTTTTCCTAAGATAATGAAAATAAGGCAGTTTAGGTGAGTGGCTGCTCCTTTCCATGATCTATTAGTATAGTTTAAATGACAAACCTCCGTGTCTACAGCCATCCAAAGTGATGGAGAGCTTCATGTCCCCTCCAAAGTTATTGATCTCCTTCCCACTGATGCCCACTGAGCAAATCCCAGGACTGCAGCACCTGCGGGCTTGGTGCACCTGCTCTGTGCTATTTAAACTGAAAAATGCATAAATAGCATCCCCCTCACTTTGTAGAAGAGGAAATGGAAGCCCCAAAATAAGCTGTTTTCTCTAAGTCAAACAGTAAATGCTTTGGAGACGTTTCTGTATGTAAATGCTGCACAAAAATAAAGACCTTTGGTTTTTGGACTGTTTGTCTCACCAGTGCAAGTGTTGCACATTGTCTGAAAAACCGAGTTTCATCCTGCTGGTGAAAGTCAATCTTTGATGAACTTCCATCATTTTTATTTCAAAATGAGTGTCCCCACACAGATCAGTGCTTTAACAGGTAGGCTTGTTTGGAGTAAAGTTGGACATAGCTCATCCTTCAGAAAGGGGAGATAAATTCTTTGTGGGTTGTCCATATAAATTCCTTCACTGATAATTAAGGTGCTAAAGCAAATGTTAATGTCCCTTAGGCTGTTTGTAAAATTTGGGGAGGATTAGGGGGTGGAAGGTGAAAAGAGCACTCAGAGTCAAATAGGCGTTAACACTGGGGCATGGGATGGACTTAGAGGTGATTTGGTTAAAAATTTCCCATTTTTTTTTCTTGGCCAGACTGTGTGCTGTGGAAGTTCTGCCCAAAGAGCAGTTATCCCCATCCCAGCTCCTTCAGGACTGATTTCGCAGTTGTCTATCTCTGGTCTGGAGTAAGGAGGGAGGAAGAAATCTGCTTTTTGTCTTGCTTTACATGGTGATGCTGTGGCTCTGGTCAGCCCAAAGGTGATTTTTGCTGTGGCCTTTTACTCTGCATGCTCAGCACTTGGATTTGGGTTGAAAAGAGGCAAAAAACCTGCTTAAACGTGCTGCTGTCATGCAACCACAGCCCTTGCTGGTCTGCTGCCTTTGTATGAATTCCTCCTTTCATTTAACCTGTGGCACCCAGCTGTCAAGGGATTCAGGCCCAACGCAGAGAGCAGCAGTGTGTCCAACCATGGTCATTCTCTGATTTCTGCATGAAATCCATGTGCACCTTTAGCTTGGTGGAAGCAAACCCTCTGCTGAGTTATTGATGCAGCTCAAGCCTCACCCAGTGCCCGACAGGTGGAAGGGAGGGAGCCTGGTGATCATCAGGCTGCTGGGAAATACCATTTAATTGGCTTTTCTGCCTTTGATGTGACCCAGAGCAGCAGCTCCAATTCCCCTCTGTAGCACCTATGATGGGAGCCCTATGAAGAGGAGAAATCCCAGAAATGGAGCAGGTATTTCTGTAAGCAGCAGAGAACACCTCACATTTGAGAGCTGTTCTCTGAATTGCAAGGGCAGGAAGGGGGGGTAGCTGCCCAGATCGCATTGAAAGACAAAGAGCACAAAGTGTCAAACAATTTTTCATGCCAGTTTCAAAATCAGCCCCTTCTGATGCTTTTCTTCCCTTGATGAGTCACAGGAGAGAACCCACATGCTGCCCCTCTCTGCCTGTACACCCCTTTGGTGATAAAGAGCTGGGCTGGTGCCGAGCAGCTGCAACTTTATTTGGGCTTTTATCTTTTGTTTTGTTATTTAACAAGCCCAAGAAGCCGGGGGGAAAAAAAAAAGTGCAAGTTGCACAGTCTTTGAAAGCAAGCCAGAAGATGTAGAAGAGGTTTGTGGTTTGTCTCCCAGACTTGGCCAAGGTTTGACCATTTTATGGCAAGGTGGACTGCTAGAAAGGGGAGTGCAAATAGCCCATCACACTTCTTGTCCCAGTAAAGTGATTTACAAACCCATCCTGAGTGTGGAGGGGAGGAGGGGGTCGACAGTCAGGTCTGCAGACCTCCCGAGGGGCTCCCCAGGCGAGAAGGTGTTTCAGAGCAGTTGCATGTGAAGGAAAATAAGACAAAGGCGCTGCAAAAACTAAGCAGCGAGGTCTTTGAGGTGAACTGAAATGCACAACTGAAACCACTGTGTTGTCTGTCTTTGACAGCTCTTCCTCTTTTCACCATCTCCAGAGAGGCAGCTGGGGCTGCTGCTCAGACCAGACGGGATGGGAAAACATCTGCTGTGGTCCTGGTTGTCCCTTCTTACCCTCACCTCTCACCCTTTGCTCCAGCCAGCTACGTGAGGGATGGGACATCCTCCTGCTCATCACCTTGTTCCCAAAAGTCCAATAGGGGGTTTGTCCTGAGTGTCAGTGGGGTGAGTCTTCATGAGGTGTGTCCAGTGCTGTCCTAAAGCCCTGAGTGGCTTGATGCTGTCAGTGCAGCTCTACAAACTGGATGCACAGTCAGACTGGGCAAAGTGGTAGGAAAAAGCAATCTGTTTCACCATGGAGATGTTTTAAGTATTTAAGTGGTGTTGTGTTTGATCACTCAGAAAGAAAATGTTTCCATGATGCAGGAAACCCAAAGGACAACTATTGTGATAGGTGGGTGATGCTGGGTGGTAATGAGATCTGAACAAGGTCAAAGTTCCTTTGCACTCATCCCTGAATTCACACAAGGAAAGAGATGTTCCTGATATAGCCAGACAGACCAAGCTGAGACAAGAAGCTTTAGGATAATGCTCATTTTACAGCTGACAAATAGGATGGACTGGTAGATCGAGGGATTTTTGTGTAGGGAGGTGGCTGGGAAGTTAAATTTCAGTAGGAATTTAAAACTCTATGCCACTTGTAGAGCTTAAAACCATGTCCAGACCAAATGATGGAAGTGGGGCTTTGCTTTAAGCCCTCACTGCTGCCTGGGTCCAGCCTGCAGCCCCTCTGTGCCCCACAGAGGCTGCCACCCTGCAGACACGGGGGTATCAGTGTAGCCACAGCCTTTGTGCACGGATGTGAGCTGTTCTGAGGCTGGGCCGAAATTCACTGCACCAGGCACTAGCAGGGGGATTCATCACAGGAAGGTTGGACATCTTCAGCTGGGTGCTCACCTTGGGCTTCTCTCGAAGTCAGCATGAAGGAAGATTCATCTGACCTCGACTGACATTTCACGCAGGGTGAAGCCTCGAGTTTAGGGTGAATAATATGGGTTGGAAACCTACTGTTGAGAAGAATTCATCCTTCATAAGGAGCAAATGTGCTCTGGGTGACCGTGGATACCTGTTACAGTCACTTTCCTCGTGTAGCCAAGCCCTAAGTGACATGTCCAGGGTGGTGGTGAAGCTGAGACAGACCAGCTTTCCAAAGCTGCAGATTTAATGCCCAGAAAACATGGTTTCCTTATAAACACAGAGACAGTTGGATGGATATAAGAACTTTTGTCCTTCTTTGTTTCAAATTTATCATTCCAAATCTGAACAAAAAAACATAAAATGTTGAAATGTTTGATGGAGCAAGAATGAAAAAGCTGTTTGGTCTGATATGATTGAAACAGTTCACTTTGATAATGTCAAAACTAAACATACCAAAGGCAGGTACAGCATAAGTCCCAGCACCATAAAATATAACACACATTGAAAATATTTGGATTAATATTGCAATGCAATGCAAAATGATTCAAACCAAGTTGAAACAAGACCTCTCTATGTCACCAAAACATTTTAACATTGCTGAAGTGAAACTGAGGAAATGGAATCTGCTAAAATGTTTCACTGGAAGCTTTTCACGAGCATTTTTGTCCTCGTGTATATGCATTTTAAGACAGTGATTTTGTCAAAAACAATGTTAAGCATCTCTTTGATGTGAGGTCTTTATTTCTCTGCAAAATTACATCACTTCCAATAATTGGCAAGACCTAGAAGCAGTCAGGTATTTACACCTACTCAGAGCCGGCAGAAACAATCCCTCAGACTCTTTTTAATGCACATCACAACCCTTCTCTTATTACAAGCAGGTGCTTTTTGGTTGCTGGATAAATTTCAGAGTGAGCTGTTTTGGTTAACACTGTCGACAGCATCTATATTGGGCAACATCATCCTCAGACCTGGAAAATCCATGTATTCACTGTGACGTTACACTTTTTTTTCCCCTCATCAGGACTGAGTCATCTGACAGATCCCTCCTTCCTCATATCATTTAACAAACGAGGTAACTAATTATTTACCTCTGGCTCGGCCGGAGTCATCCTTTTGTTATTTACCATTGATGACTAATTAGTCGTGCTCCAAACAACCGATTGCGAGGCCACACGTGCTGGATGGGCTCCCACCCGGACAAGAGTTGTCTCCTCCCCCCGCACAGTGCTGACTAGGACATCCCATGCTGCCTTCAGGATATTTTAAACCCGAAAGAAAATCAAGGCAGAATAGAAGAAAAGTGTGTGTTCATGATTGTGGGTGCTCATCAAAGGTCCCAGCAACAGGGAGAAAATAGAGAGGCGCCTCTGTGTCTTGTGCTCAGCTGGGACCTTGTTCACCATTCAGCCTCTCACCTGCCTCAGTTCCCAGGTGCCCAGAGCTTTAAAAACGCCGCATTTTTTGTTTTTCAGAGGTGCTCTTTATTTCTGTATCTGGCAAAGCACCTGCTCTGTGCCCCACTGGTGAGATTTGGAGTGGGAAAATGTTTCAGTGCCCTCCTGGACCAGGCTATCGGAGGGTAAAGGCTTCATCACTTCTATCCCCTGCAACAGGGTCAGCTGATTTGCATGAGAAAAGGCAAAATTCCCCCTTTTCAGCCTCAGCGAGTGTGAGTGTGTCGTGAGGATCTTCAAATGTCTGTGGCTAAGTGTGCATGAGTCTACAAAATCTTACCAGATAAAGACTGTGGTGAGTTGCCAGGTGCTGGCCGGGAGTGCTGGGCATGGTCACGTCCTCCTCAAGCAGAGAGCACCTGGAGTCACCCAAGACCTACCAAGAACCAGTACCAGAGGCAGTGGGCACGGGGGATCGGACTAGCGGGCTTCAAGCAGCTGAAGGCGGCCCGTCTCTCTTGTGGCATTTGTCCCTTCATCCCAGGGGTTTACCTGTGTCAAAAAACCAGTCCTGTGCTATGGAAGCCCTACCTTGATCTTCCTCCAAGCTCATTGTTTATAAAAGCACGTCCACAGCACAGCCTGACATCGGTACGGAAAGGAGGGAAGGCACCACGTGCCTCAGCACCGGGGGCATTGAGGGAAGGAAAATCGGTGAAAGAAGCAGCGTGAGGGAAGACTGCGTCCAGGGAAAAGACCACAGCACTCTCTCTTCCATTCCCCTTCTCAGCAGGTTCCCCTTTGTCACAAGTTTCAGCCGCACTGTCCATGCTGAAGGCCAGGAGCAGATGGATTTTACCTGGAGTATTTTTACTCTGGAAGCACTCTCTCCATCCTCTCTGCCTCCCCAGGCCAGCAGCACAGCACCACACAGCAGCACCCCACCAAACAGCAGCACCCTCCCTCACCCTGCCATCATCTCCCCTCCTCCCCTCCCACTGTGGCTTGACACAGAGGAACCTGAAAATTCGCTGTGATGTTTGAATCCCAGCCAAAACTGAAAGCGAGACCTCGCAACTGGTCCGAAAGCCTAAAAAACATATGGCATTAATTCTGCTTTCCCACAGTTCCTAAAACTGCAATTAAAAGCAGCCCCCACCAAACAGAGCCCCATAACTCAGCTCCGTGATTTATTGGAATAATGAAGCTTCAGGGGGAAGTTGGCGAGGACCAGGAATTCCACGTCCGGGAGCCGGGCTCGGCGCACATGGCCCGCGCGCAGCCGGGTTTGTTTTATAGCGTGCCACTGGTGGAAGAGCACGATCTGAGAGGGGCATGCCTCTCAGAAAGCTTATCTATGGCACCCATTTGGCTTCCAACAAAAAACCATCTCCTGCAGATGCCCAGCAGCAGCAATCAAACGGAAGCTGGCTGGGGATCATCTCTTTCCCTCATCCAGCGGATGCTTTTCCCCATCAGTAACAAATAAACGTGACCAGCAAGATGGCAAAGACTGCAAATCTCCTCTTGCCCAAGGAGGTGCTTTTTCATATTCACTTTCTCAAAACCAAGGCCTTTCAGCTCCTTGGCTGTGAGCAAACATGAAAGTCGAGCTGCAAAGCTCAGATCTTTATTTTTTTAATGTAGCTGAATAGTCTGGGAGTGGAGGCGGGAAGGGGAAAGTTATTCTGCCTAAGGATGCAGATTATTGCCTGTCTGCCGTTCTGTTAATGCTTGTTATGATGATCCTTCCTAATGGTTAAATGCAGCAGAGAAGTAGAGATGGGGTAAACTAATTTCTAGAAGACATTTTATAATCTTTGTGCAAGTCGGCACTTGCACATCTCTGTAACTCTTATGATAAAGGCAAACTTCAGCCAAATGGAGTCTCAGAGTAATGCCAGAAAGGAGTACAGTGAGAAACACTTTCTCCACTTAGAGGAGGGTGTAGTAGAAAGACCAAACACATCAAACATCTCCTCCACAAATCACAGTCTCTGCCTGTTTTCCAGCTCCAGTTTCCAACTCCATGCTTGCTGATATAGCAGATTGCAGGAGCACAGGTCTGTCTGGTGTTTGCTATCACTCTATTTGGGATGGTTTTGCTCACCCACACCAGTGAAAAGGCAACCCAATGTGCCCCCTGCCCGGTTAATTTGGCGAGCAGAAATACTTTATACTGTACCCAGTTTGTACAGTTGCCTGATAACATTCTTAAATCACATTTACAGGTGCAGGAGAAGATTATATTCACCCCATGAAGAGCCTTAGGCTGCAAAGCCTGGTGTCACTGTGTTGTACAGTTCTTGTGCTGGCAATTAGCAGAGTGGGGTACTCCCCCTACAAAGAGGCCATTTGCTGAACACCTGCCTTGATAGAGATCTCCAAACATCACTGCTGATGGGGAATTGTCACTATGCAACTTTATGCCGGAGCAGGTGCAGCGGAAAGCTGGCTGCAGTGTCTGGTGACAGGAGACTAAAGTTGTTTGGTTTGCTCTGCCTAGCAAAACAAAAGTGAGACATAAATGGAAATCAGAAGCCTTTTTCTAATTGTCTCAGGAATGAAGTTTTGGCTGGCTCTCAGAGCCCTTCAAGCAGAGGAGTGGAGGCAAGAGAACTTAAGGGTCTGAGGATGGAGTTTCTGGAGGGGACCAGGTGATGGGACAGCTATGAACCTGAGGTTAGAAGAGCCAATGAGGATGATATTAGTCCCATCTAACTCCAGACGTTCTCAGCTGAGATAGTCCCTCAAGGTGCCCCGTGCAGTCAGTGGGCAGAAGCAGAGGTGTAGGGCATGATTCAGTCCATGGTGAATCACCCCCTACAGCCCACTGATTATTGATCTGTTTGGTGTCCACTAACAGCAACCTGAGGAGAGGGTGCTGAGGTTTCTGCTGCCTAAATGGGTGTCCAATCATGCTTTTCACTCTGCCTCTCCACCCAGCTCTTCTACCCCACTGCAACCCAGCTGTCGCCCCAATCCACAAACCCAGATTAAATTCTCCATCTTCAGATCTACTCAAGAGCTTTACCTAATAAAATTGAAGCACTAAAGGTGGGAGTGATCAGAAATGCTGGTGGTTGCAATGATTTTACAGTGTCCCAGACAGCTGGTCAGCATGCCTTGCTCACAACCTGTGGAGAAGTGAAGGCTCTGGGGAGGCCTTACTGAGGCCTGTCAGGACTTGAAGGGGGCTTAGAAAAACCACGAGGAAAAACTTTTTAGTAGGGTTTGTAGTGATAGAACAAAGGGTAATGGTCTTGAAATGACAGAGGATAAATTCAAACTGGAGACAAGGAAGAAGGTTTTTACAGTTATGGTGGCCAAACACTGGCACAGGTTGCCCAGAGAGGTGGTAGATGCTCCATCCCTGGAAACATTCAAGGTCAGTTTGGACGGTGCTCTGAGCAGCCTGGTCTAGCTGAGATGTCCTTGTTCACCACAGAGGGAAGTTGGGAAAGGACGATCATAAAAGCCCATTCCAACACAAACTATTCCATGATATTAAAAAATAAATCATTAAATATGGGAACACGAAAGGGAACCACATTGGCAGGGACTGTTGGACTCCGAAGCCTCCTTCACAGAGTCCACCCCAAGATCTTAAAGGAATTTCCTTTAATTTCCCTCTTGATAGAGGAACATACAGTAAAGATATAGTGAAAACCTCAGGCGTAATCACTGTCCCACCAGGCACCCCAGTGCTGTAGGCTGCAAACCCCCTCTGCAGAGCAGCTCTCAGCACAGAGCTCTGCTGTTGAACAGACAAAGCCAAAATGAAATCCAGAGGTCTGGAGAGATAGAGATCCAAGTGGAAAGCAAGATGCAAACAGATGGTGGTGATGAACACAAGGAGGGCTCTGCTCCTTGACACCTTCAAAATAGGTTTCAACATTTTCTGAGATATTGTCAAAGCCAGAAGCTTGTGGAGATCTTCAGAAAAACAAATCCTTTTACAGACCCTTCTGAAAGCGCCTTTACACCCACCATTACTCACAGACCACAAATGGAAAACCACCGGTTTGGCAAGAAACAGCTGGAGCACAAAGAAGACTGTGACACTCTCCTCTGACTTCAAGTCTGTAGCATAATGAAATGGTGCTTGCTTCGCTCAACATAAAAATACACAAATAATCAGAAAAACATGGCAACAGGATGACAAAACCATGGTATAATATTTCCAAGAATGACCTCAAAGCCGTAAATCAGCCCTCTGGATTGTCAGCAGCAATCCAGCTGAACAGCCAAATTGCCCCACCATCCAGCCTAGTTTATTAAGGGTTATTGCTGTGCATTATTTATTTACAGAGTGCTGTACATGTAGACACTGCTTTACAGGTACATAAAAGACCACCCCGAGGAGCTCAGTTGCGCTCCAGGCGCACAAATATGACATTCATGGCAGCAGCAGCACAGGTTAACGATGGCCGTGCTGCTTCAGGTTTCTTATTTCCCTTTTGATTTTATTGCACTGAAGTCAAACACATTTTAAGCTCGGGACTTTGAGTCAACCTGTTTTTCTGAGGCAGTACATGGCCGTATTATCTCAGGAGCAGAGTGTCGGATGGGTTTATCTGTCCCACATAGGATAGCTAAACTCGGGGTTGGGAGCTGGCACTTGGACTGGCTGGAAATTTTCCACCAAACTTTTTTGCCTTTGATTGCTAGTGGGAAATGATGTTTTTAGCAAGGCAGGGATTTTTTGAACACAAACTGAACATCCCACTTGGGTAAAAGCCTGGCTTTGCTCTTGCTTGTGTGTAAAACTCACTCTTCCCTTCTCCCTATTCTGGAAAATGGGGAGGAGGGTGTTAAAACAAAATTCTTCAGGAATTGTACTATAATAAATAGAAGCAAGGTATCCTCCATCCTGAATTTCATGTTTCGTAGGTGTTTAGCATCACTGCTCCAACTCATCTACGGGCACAAGTTCACGTGCTGATGAGAGAAAGCAAAGGAGCTGAGCAATTAGATTAATCACAGATTTACTGGGAACACCAACGGGATATTTCCCCCCCAGTGCACATCCTAATGCAGTTACTGAGTGGCGTTTCTCTCCCAGTTCCAGGTTTCTTGCAGTCTCAGTGACTGGTGGGAGGACAGACATGGCAACGCCGCTGTCTCAGATAGCAGCGGTTTCTCATCCAGCCGGAGCAAGCCAAGAACATCTCCCACCATCAGCATCAAAGCTCCCTTCTCCAGATGTTTGGAGAAAAGGCAGCATCTGTCTGTCTGACAGGAAGTCTCCACATCTCTCAGGGATGCAGGAGGGATTGCCTCTGATTTTTTTTTCTTCTAGCATTATTACTCTAGACTTAAATATGAGAGGAGCCTTTACTCCCCCAGCCATTGAAAAGTGCTTCAGATGCCGGTGGAAATACATGTGAGCTATTAATTAAGGACTTAATTGTTAATTATTCCAGCACTGGAAAGTATGCTAGACCCTCCCAGTCTGCCCATATGCACAGCCCTGCCCTGGGGAGCTATTGGCTCCTTTCTGACAGCATGGAGCAAAGTTGTAATGAAGTGGTGAAATGTTGTGGGAGAGAGAAGTTGGGGCATCTGCTCAGGCATACCAAGCACCAGTGTCCGACCGGGAATGGCAGAGATGGAAAATTTGCACCTGGAATGAGGAAGAAGCTCTGCTTGTTTGTCTCTCAGGCAACCTAGCTAAACACATCTTGAAAATGAATGTAAAAGCGAGATGAGGCTTAATTTCCTGAGATATGAGAAGTGAAATAAGTTATAAGAGAATGTTTGTGCAGTTGAGACAAAAACTTGTAGATCTTCCCAAGCTGGGAGTAAATTCTTCCTTGGCCAAAATGTTCAGCACGTAAATCACACACATTCCTAAGAACCTGGGCTGCCTAACTGGGAATGCCAACATACCCAGGGGGACAGTGCCAAGACAAGCAGGAGTCATGCTGGCAAGTGCTGGTAGCCCTGGTAGCCAGGGCTGGCAGGAGCTGTGGCAGGGAGTGATCCACGCACGAGCCGTGCCGTGACTCGCACAGCTGCCTGTTCCTCACACCCAGAAACTCAGCCATCTCCAGTCTCGCCCAGGGCGACAGAGGCTGCCAAAAATGCAACCCCAGCCATCCCTGGGAGAGTTGGGGAATTGCAGGCAGAGCTGGGAGCAGCCTGGAGCCATCACCCAAGAAGTCATCTCAGGCTTTTCTCCTCCAGCGCTCTTCGTTTCATGGAATAACTTTTAATGGTGGTGGTTAATGTGTGGTCCTTCCATGGTGCTGCAGCTGCCACCCCTGTGCCTGGTCCTTAAATGAAGTTGTGGTGGGTTCCAGCCCTGCAAACAAGATTTTTGCTGACAAACGCTCTCCCCTGACCCCTAGTCTACCCCCATGTATCAGGAGTTAATTATGTGTAATAAAAGGTGCCCTGACTCTGCCACACCACTACAAGCACAAGAAGCAACAGGTCTTCCCAGAGGTAACAACTCCTCACTCCCAGGAGCTGTGATTTAATATAATGGAGGCAAAGAGCACCTCTTGTACAAAGCAAAGGAGAGCTGGACAAAGAGCCTGATCCCATCGTGTCCAAACCCCCTTGGAGCAGAGAACCTCCTCCTGGCTTGTACCCTGAAAAGCAACATCTTTGCAACAAGCAAGCGGGTTGTAGCCCCAGAAGCCTTGATCCTGTATCTGCTTCACTTCTCTGGTGTGAGCAGCCTCTGAGGAGCCCCACGGGTTTACAAAATTAAACTCACATCTGAATGTTTGAATGAGGAGGTGAGTGCTGGCAGTGTCACTGCTCAGAGCACAGGCATGCCTGTGAGTTCAGCTTTTCCGGGGCCACAGCAGGGAAAAGCTGATGTCAGGCCAGATGCAAGTGATACGCATCACTTGCAAGGCAGGAAACATATCTCTGTGTTCCTGCTAACCTTAGAAAGCAAGTGCTTGGATTGCCACACTGAGGATTTGCAGCAACAAGGAGAATGTAATTAAATAACAGGGATGATCTCATTATTGTAATGATGAGGTGTCATTTAATAAGGAGAATCCAGCACTGGGAGCTGAGAACTGGAGTCCTAATCCTGGCCTTGGCTCCCAGCTCTAGTAGGTCACATAAGGCCGACATCCTTTCTTCGATGTGTTTTTACAAAACATAAAGGTACTGGGAGACCCTGGTGCTTGCAGAAGCTCTTGCAACAAAGAGAAGCACATCAACAGTAAAAAATGTCTTGTTCCTTTACTTTCTCTATAAAAACTGGGTTAGTACAATTTCCCTTTATATGAGGGACAGTGCGGTTCTCTGGCAGACGATGCTTGTGCAGAGCCCAGAACCACAAGATCACTGAAGGAAGTGCTAAGGCTGCTCCAGTCCTCACGATCTTCCAAATGCACACCTAAAGGACTGATCATCAGGCCCTGCTATGGCACTTCTGGGGTAATGGCAGCCTTAGAGAGTTTTTTTCCCAAATAAAATCAGCTTTATATATATATA